>PVIH01003851.1:0-151694 GCA_004025045.1 Sigmodon hispidus
TTGAGGTGTGTTTCTTGTAGGCAACAGAAGGATGGCTTCTGTTGTTGTATCCATCTTGTTAGTGTGTGACGTTTTATAGGAGAGTTGAGACCATTGATATTAAGGGAAATTAGTGACCATTGATTCATATTTCCTGCCATTTTTGGTGGTAACTTGTTTGTATTTCCTTTCTCTGGGGTATTCTTCTGTGGACTTATTGTTTGTGATTTCGTGGGTGTATCTGGGGTCCTTAGGTTGGAGTTTTCCCTCTAATACTCTCTGTAGTGCTGGACTGGTAGATAGATATTCTTTCAGTCTGACTTTGTCCTGAAATACCTTGTTTACTCCATCTATGGTGATTGATAATTTTGCAGGGTATAGTATTCTAGTTTGGCAGCCATGCTGTTTTAGCGTCTGTATAACTTCTGACCAAGCCCTTTTAGCTTTCATCATTTACATTGAATAGTCAGGCGTTATTCTGATGGGTCTGCCTTTATATGTGAGTTGGTCCTTTTCTTTTGCAGCTCTTAAAATTTTTTCTTTGTTCTGTATGTTTTGTGGCTTGATTATAATGTGGCTCACTGACTTTTTTTGGGATCATATCTATTTGATGTTCTGTAAGCTTCTTGTATCTTTATAGGCATTTCATTCTTCAGGTTAGGGAAGTTTTCTTCTATGATTTTACTGAAAACATTATCTGTGCCTTTGAGCTGGTATTCTTTTCCTTCTTCTATTCCTATTATTCTCAAATTAGGTCTTTTCATGGTGTCCCAGATTTCCTGAACATTTTGAGTTTTGGCTTTTTTAGTTTAACTATTTTCTTTGACTGATATATCTATTTGAGCTACTGAGTCTTCCACTTCAGAGATTCTATCTTCCATCTCTTGAACTCTGTTTGTTATGTTTGTATCTGTGGTTCCAGTTTTTTTCTTCAGATTTTCTATTTCCATCTTTGCCTCATTTTGTGCCTTTTTTATTGCTTCTATTTCAGCCTTTAGTTCCTGGCATGTTTCTTTCATAAATTTGTTCATCTCTTCCAATTTTTTGTTTGTATTTTCTTCTATTTCTTTAAGGCTATTTTTCATATCTTCTTTGAGAGCTTCGATGCTCATCAAAAAGGAATTTCTGGTGTTGCTTCCTTCTGTTTCCTCTTCATTTCTCATTTAAGTCTTGTATTTGTAAGATTGCCACTTTCTGCTGAAGTTACCTTGTTATTCTTTGTATTATTATGTAAGTTTTTGCACTGACGTTTGTCCATGTCTTCAGTGGTTCACGATTAGGTGACTCCTGGTCAGTTGTGGCACTCAGGCTTGAGTGCCTCCTGTCACCCTTCTGGGCCGGGTCTGAGTCTGTCCTTCAGGGACCCCAGTTGTTATCTGTTTGCTCAGTTGGAGGTGGAGGTGGGTAGCCATGCAATTTCCCTCAGCAGCAGCTGTGGGTATGGTGACAGGCAGACTTTATCTGCGCCTGCTACAGAGTGTGCTTCGAATAACTCTGTAGACAGTACTCGGTCCCGGAAGCGAAACCGGAACTTAAGGGAGCTCATCTCTCCCTCCCTGGCTGAGATATAGTTGCTTGGGCCTGGTGACCCCCTCCTCATCTCTGGGTGGTGTCTGAGTCTGTCCTTCAGGGACCCCAGTCGTTATCTGTTTGCTCAGTTGGAGGTGGAGGTGGGTAGCCGTGCAAATTCCCTCAGCAGCAGCTATGGGTATGGTGACAGGCAGACTTTATCTGTGCCTGCTACAGAGTGCGCTGGGACTCACCCTGCAGACAGCACCCGGTCCCCCCGGAATTTTTTCTAAAATTGACCATATAAAGCAAATATGAATAGATACAAAAATGGAAATAATCCCTGGTATCATATTAGACAACCTGGGCCTAAAGTTAGAGTTCAACATCAAAAATCACAGAAAGCCTACCAAGTCATGGAAACTAAACATCACTCAAGTGAAACACCTCTGGGACAAGGAAGAAATTAAGAATGAAATCAAAGGCTTCCTAGAATTTAATGAAAATGAATCTACAACGTATCCAAACTTGTGGGACACAAGGAAGACAGTCTTAAGAGGAAAATTCATAGCGCTAGACGCCTATATGAAAAACCTAGAGAAATCCCACACTAGAGAACTAACAGAACAGCTGAAATCTTAGAATAATTAGAAGCAAAATCACTTAGAAGAAGTAGATGGCAGGAAATAATCAAACTTAGAGCTGAAATCAATACAATTGAAACAAAAAGAACAATACAAAGAATCAATAAATCAAAGAGTTGGTTGTTTGAGAAAGTCAACAAGATATCCAACCTAATCAAAAAGCAGAGAGAGAGTATCCAAATCAGCATAATCAGAAATGAAAAGGGAGACATAACAACAGACCCCCAGGAAATTCAGAGAATTATCAGGTCATACTTTGAAAGCTGTACTCCACAAAAATAAAAAAACCTAGAAGAAATGGACAGCTTTTTGAACAAGTGCAACTTAACATAATTAAATCAAGATCAGATTAAATACCTAAACAGACTTATAACCCTAAAGGAAAGTGAAGCTGTCATTAAAGGCCTCCCAAGTAAAAGAAGCCCAGGTCCAGATCGTTTCTGTGCAGAATTCTACCAGATATTCAAAGAAGAGCTATTAAGAATACTGCTCAAACTGTTTCACAGTATAAACTGAAGGAATATTGCCAAACTCTCTTTATGAGGCCACAATTATCCTAATATCCAATCCAATCAAAGACGCAACAAAGAAGGAGCATTACAGACCCTAACCCTAACCCTCATGAATATTGATACAAAATTATCAACCAAATTCTGTCAAACCAAATAGAACATACAAAAAAATCATCTACCATGATCAAGTAGGCTTCATCTCAGAAATGCAGGGATGGTTCAACATATAAAAAACTAAATGTCATCCATCATATAAATAAACTGAAGGTAAGAAACCACATGATCATATTTTTGGATGCTAAAAAAGCCTATGCCAAAATTCAACACTCAATTATAGTAAAAGTCCTGGAGAGATCAGTAATACAGAGAAAATATCTAAATATTATAAAGGCGATTTATAAGAAGCCAACAGCCAGCATCAAACTTAATGGAGAAAAACTCAAAGCATTCCCACTAAAATCAGGAACTAGACAAGGATGTCCTCTCTCCACTTATCTATTCAACATAGTTCTTGAAGTTTTAGCTAAAGCAATAAGAGACTGAAAAGAGATTAAGGGAATACAAATTGGAAAAGAAGATAGAAAACTATCTCTATTTGCAGATGATATGATTGTATACATAAGTGATCCACAAATTCTACCAGGAAACTCCTACAGCTGATAAACACCTTCAGCAATGTAGCAGGATATAAGATTAACTCAAAGAAATCAGTAGCCCTTTTCTACACTAAAGATAAAAGGGCTAAAAAAGAAATAAAGGAAACATCACCCTTTATAATAGCTGCAAATAGTATTGAATACTTTGGAGTAACTACAACCAAAGAAGTATTGGATCTGTTTGACAAAAATTTTAAATCTCTGAAGAAAGAAATTGAAGAGGATATCAGAAAATGGAACGCTCTCCCATGTTACTGGACAGGTAGGATCAACATAGTAAAAATGGCGATTCTACCAAAAGCAATCTACAGATTCAGCGTACTTCTCAACAAAATCCCAACACAAGTTTTTATCCACATTGAAAGAACAATACTCAATTTCATTTGGAATAGCAGGAAAGCCAGGATTGCCAAAACAATTTTACTCAACAAAAGAACGTCAGGAGACATCACCATCCCTGACTTCAAGTTCTACTATAGAGCTACAGTAATAAAAACAGCTTGGTACTGGCATAAAAACAGATTTGTGGATCAATGGAATCAAATAGAAGCCCCTGATATTAGCCCACACACCTATGAACACCTGATCTTTGACAAAGAGGCCAAAAATATTCAATGGAAAGAAGATAGTATCTTCAACAAATGATGTTAGCATAACTTGATGGTAGTGTATAGAAAAATGAAGATAGATCCAATCCTATCACCTTGCATAAATCTCAAATCTAAGTGCATCAAAGACCTCAACATAAACCAGCTACACTGAACCTGAAAGAAAAGAAAGTGGGAAATACCCTCCATTGAATTGGCACAGGTGATAACTTTCTAAATATAACACCAGTAGCACAGACACTAAGAATAACAATCAATTTGTGGGACCTCCTCAAACTGAGAAGTATCTGTAAAGCCAAGGACACCGTCAATAAGACAAAATGACAGCCTACAGAATGGGAAAAGAATTTCACCAACCATACAATTGATAGAGGACTGATCTCTAAAATATATAGTGAATTCAAGAAAATAGAGCCCAAACCCTTGAATAACAATCAAAAAATGGGGTTCAGAATTAAAAAGAGAATTCTCAGCTGAAGAATTACAAATGGCTGAAAGTCACTTGAAAAAGTGCTCAACATCTTTAGCCATCAGAGAAATGCAAATCAAAACAACTTTGAGATACCACCTGACACCTGTCAGATTGGCTAAGATAAAAGACACAGATGACAGCCTATTGTGGAGAGGTTGTGGAGCAAGGGAACACATTGTTTGTGGGAATGTAAGCTTGTTCAGCCACTCTGGAATGCAGTATGGCAGTTTCTCAGAAAACTTGGAATCAATCTCCCCAAGGATCTAGCAATATCACTACTGGGCATATACCCTAAAGATGCCCATTCACACTCCAAAGGCATTAGCTCAACTATGTTCTTGCTATTACAAATTATTTGTAATAGCAAGAACCTGGAAACAGCTTAGATGCTCCTCAACAGAAGAATGGATTAACAAGCTGTGGTACATCTACACAATGGAGTATTGCTCAGCAGGAAGAAAAAATGATATGCTAAAATTAGCAGGCAAATAAATGGATATGGAGAATATCCTCCTGAGTGAGGAATCACAAACCCAGAAAGATAAGCAGGGGATGTACTTGCTCATTAGTGGACTTTAAACAAAAAGCTAAACATGCCCATGCTGCAAACCACAACCACTGAACAGCTTGGGATCTGAAACACCTTGGACAGGCACCTTGGAGCACATTCCCTCCAGAGGAACACCTGGCCCAGTCTTGATGTTGGGGTGAGGAAAGCTGATCTGCCTGGAGTGGATGCTGAACTAAGCCACCTTGGGAACTTGGAACCTCCTGCCCTTGCTGGGGAGGAGATAAGGAAGTGGGGTGAAGATAGAGTGACTGGGAGGGGAGGAAGGGAGTCTGAAGAAGCGGATACATGGATAAGAAGTATGACTTTATTCATTATAAAAAAATGCGTATATGTATGTTTGTCTGATGTAGTTTTGTGTATGTGAGTCACCGTGCTCGCTGAGGCTGTAAGAGTTCTGGAGCTAGGGTTACAGGTGGTTGTGAGCTACTCATGTGGGGCTGTGAACTGATCTTCTCTGTTCTGCATGAGCAGTAGGAGAGCAGTGCATACTTTTGGCTACCAAAACTATTTTTCTGTCCTGGATCATGGCTGTAAAGAGGAAAGGGGCCTGGTGAAGTGGTTGCCTCTTATCTCCACAAAGTAAGCCCTATGTTCCTTCCTTGCCACCTTTAAACTAGAGTGTGGAAGCACCTCCTATAATGTCAACACTCAGCAGGTAGAGTTGTAAGATCCCAAATTCCAGGTCATCCTTGCCTACATAGAAGTTCTAGATCCTGGTCTATATGAGGTTCTATCTCTGTAAACAGACAGGCAAACAAATAAATAAATTCTTTTTCCTAAAAGCTATGACTTTTCCAACATTTCTGAAAATATAAGACTTCAAATTTATGAAAGGGTTTTGATCTTCTAATCTAGGTTACAAACAGAAATAGGCACTGCCATGAGGGGAGGATGTTGGGGGAGGTTCTGCTTCCAATCACAGCCAGAGTTTTGATAGTTTTATTTGTGCATTTACTGAGGGTAGTATCTTGAGGCAAGACCTTAACCTAAACCTCAAACTCTCTAGTTCTCCAGGCTTTAATTTCAGAACAACAAAAAAAGAATCCAGTGGTGCTTCACTGCCAGTTTGCAGGGGTGCACTTCTGTAGATCTTACTTTGGGATGCAGGGAACCATTGCCTTTGGTCTTCTCCAGGAGCTCTTCAGGTGAGAGTCAAAGTGGAATGATAGTAAAAGCATTAAGCATCCATCTTCCCAAAATGCCAGTTTCTCACAGTCCCACAATTCTCTGTATAATTAGAAAGGTAAATTAAGTCATGGTAGGAACTCAGCCTTGGCTGAATGCTGTTAGTTAGTCCATCACAGATTTGCTTGCCCTGCTCAGGTAACAAACTTCCAGGACATGAATTATGCTTGCTCTTGTCTTATGTATTCTGAGACAGAACTGGAACTTAAGGAATCTCCAATACCAATAAAATAAATATGAGTGTAATCTCAACTGTTAGAAATGTATATAAACAATATATAAACTACATATATATAGCTTAATATTTATGGAGTAGTTTTGATAGTTAAGTAATAGGTTTCAGCATTTATTCTAAATCTAGGTTGCAAACAGAAATACATATATACACTCACATAATATGTTCTTTATATATATATGTATATATATATAAATAATATTGGGGAATTTAGGGAAACTTCTACTTAAATATATGAATGATTTTAACATTTGACCAGGAAAAAGGAAGTATCTTCCCTGATCTCTCATGTAAGAATTGGCATGACATTTTGGCTGAGCCCATTTTAAGCAGGATAAAACATGGCAGGAGCTTTAGACTTTGGACAAACCCATCATTTGACACCTGTGATCAATTCTCAAAATCTGCCGTTCTCTCCATTGCTTGAAATGGCTACTTGTTGTTTAAAAAGTCACTATCTGTGGCCACTTAGTTCTCAGGTTCCCACACCTGGCAGAAGCAGGAAGTCTTGAAATACTATTTGTAGCCACCACTTGAACCGAGGCCCTGAATGGTTACTCCACTTTTGTGCAGAGCAAAGCCCACACAGAATAGGGCTGGCGCAATAGTGGCCAGGGAAGAGCTGAGTCCCTTGGTCCTGGGCACAAGGCTCGGAGGTAAGAGATTCATTCTATTTCTTCAGCAGGGAACACAGTATGCACAGATTACCACGGCATAATAGCGGCAAGGAAGCAGAGAAGTTCCTAAAAGCAAAGCTGAGAGGTTAGAGGTCAGAAGGTGACTTCTGTCACATGAACCGGGGTCCTGAGATGCAGCCCGGCTTTGGTGTGGAGCACAGCCCACCCAGACCATGGCTGGTAAAATAGCAGCAGGGGAACAGCCAACTCCCTGGGTGCACAGCTGAGAGGTGAGAGGTCAAGAGGTGACAACTGGCATCATAACACTGCAATCTGAGGAGAATAGCTGAACCTCTGAACACATAGCTGATTAAGAGCCCTCAGACCAACAACTCATTTAGAGCCGACCAAGAACTAACTAAGAGTGATTTGGGGAAACAATGGCCAGACAGCAGTGCAAGAATACATACAATAATAAAAAGGCAAACAAGATACCATCAGATGAAACAAGTAGTTCTATAGCAACATAACATAACAACAAAGAGGGAACAAAAGGAAATGACCTTAAAAGCAGCTTTATCAAACTAATAAAAGCCTTAAAAGAGGATATAAAAAACTCCCTCAAAGAAATAGAAGAAAATACAAACAGAAAATGAGAAGAGATGAAAAAAGCCTTTAAATAAAATAAAGAAAACCAAGAAAAAGAAAACAAACAGGTGAAAGAAATTTACCAAGAATTAAAAACTGAAATAGCAGCAATAAAGAAGGCACAAACTGAGACAAAACTAGAAATAGAAAAAAAAAAACTATCCAAAACCACAGATTTAAGCATAACCAACAGAATCCAAGAGATGAAAGAGAGAATCTCTGGGGTGGAAGACTCAATAGTGGTAGTAGATTAGTTAAAGAAATCATTAAAATCAAAAAAATCATAACATAAAATGTCCAGGAAATTTGGGACACCATGCAAAGACCCAACCTAAGAATAATTGAAAATGAAGAAGGAGAAGAGTATCAGTTAAAAGCACAGAAAATATATTCAACAAAATCAGAGAAGAAAAATTCCTCAACCTAAAGAAGGAAATACCTATAAAAACACAGTAAGCCTACAGAACACCAAATAGACTAGACCCACAAAAAAAGATATGCTGATCATATAATAATCAAGCCTCTGAACCTACAGAACAAAGAAAAAATACTAAGAGCTGCAAAGGAAAAAGATAAAATCACCTAAAAAGGCAGACCCATCAGAATATCACCTGACTATTCAATGGAAACAATGAAAGAAAGAAGGTCCTGTCAGACATTGTACAGACATGAAAAGTGCATGGATTCCAACCTAGACTACTATACCCAGCAAAACTATTAATCAACATAGCTGGAGTAAACAAGATATTTCACATCATAACCAAATTTAAACAGTACCTAACCACAATGCCTGCCCTACAAAAAGCTGTAGAAGGAAAACTCCAACTTCAGAAAACCAGAAACACTCATGTAACCACAGACAAATGATAAGCCCACACCCTCCCCACCCAGAAAATAAGGAAATGCGAGCATTGATCATTGGTCATTAATATCCCTAATACCAATGGACTCAATTCACCTGTGAAAAGACACACCCTAACACAATGGATACAAATACAGAAACCATCCTTCTGCTGCATGCAAGAAACACACCTCACATTTAAAGACAGACACAGGCACAATGTAAAGGATTGGAAAAAGACTTTCTAGTCAAATGCCCCTAAGAAACAAACTTTATAGCCATTCTAATATCTAATGAAATAGACTTTAATCTAAAATTAATAAGAAGAGATCAGGAAGGTCACTACTTATTCATCTCAGGAAAAATTCACCAAGACAAAATCTCAATCCTGAATATCTATGCCCCTAATACAAGGGCACCTACGTATGTAAAAGAAACACTATTAAACTGAAACCCCATATCAAACCTGACACACTAATAGTGGGAGACTTCAATACCCCACTCTTACCCTTGGATAGGTTTGCCAGACAGAAACTCAACAGAGAAATAAGGGATCTAGGAGAAGTTATAACCCAAATGGTCTTAGTAGATATATACTGAACCTTCTAGACAAATAAAAGGGAATATACATATTTCTCAGCACCTCATGGAACTTTCTCTAAAATTGAACACATACTAGGTCAAAAAACAAATGTCAACAGGTAAAAAAAAAATAAGTATAACTCCTTGAACCATTTCAGATTACCATGGTCTAAAGTTAGAGTTCAGCAAAATCAAGAATCACAAAAAGCCTACCAACGCATGGAAACTAAACATCACTCAACTGAACCACCTCTGGGTCAAGGAAGAAATTAAAAAAGAAATCAAAGTCTTCCTAGAATTGAACAAAAATGAATCCACAACATACCCAAATGTATGGGATACAATGATAGCAGTCTTAAGGAGAAACTTTATAGCACTAGATGTCTCCTTGAAAAAACTAGAGAAATCGCACTCAAGAGAACTATCAGCACAGCTGAGGGGAATAGAACAATTAGAAGCAAACTCATTTAGAAGGAATAGATGGCAGGAAATAATCAAACTCAGAGCTGAAATCAACATAATTGAAACAAAAAGAACAATACAAATATTCAATGAATCGAAGAGTTGGTTCTTTGAGAAGGTCAACAAGATAGATAAGCATTTATCCAAACTAGCCAAAAAGCAGAGAAAGAGAGACTATCCAAATAAACAAAATCAGAAATGAAAAAGGGGACAAAACAACAAACACCCAGGAAATACAGAGAATTATCAGGTCATACATTGAAAATCTATACTCCACAAAAATGGAGATCCTAGAAGAAATGGACAGCTTTCTGGACAGGTACCATTTACCAAAATTAAATCAAGATCAGAATAAAGACCCAAACAGTCCTATAACACAAAAGAAAATTGAAACTGTCATTAAAAGTCTCCCAAATAAAAAAATCCCGGCCCAGATGGTTTCAGTGCAGAGTTCTACCAGACATTCAAAGAAGAGCTAATACCAATACTTCTCAAACTGTTCCATACAGTAGAAACTGAAGGAATATTGCCAAACTGTTTTTATGAGGCCACAACACTTCCAATATTCAAGCCACTCAAAATCCAACCCAAGAAAGAGAATTACAGACCAATTTCCCTCATGAACATTGATGCAAGAATTCTCAACTAAATTCTGGCAAACTGAAACCAACAACATATAAAAAAGTTGTTCATCATGATCAAGTAGGCTTCATCCTAGAAATTCAGGGATGGTTCAACATACGGAAAACTGTAAATGTCATCCATCATATAATCAAACTGAAGGAAAAAGCCCACATGATTATTTCCTTAGATGCTGAAAAAGCCTTTGTCAAAACAACATGCCTTCATGTTAAAAGTCCTGGAGATATCAGGAATCAGGGAAAATAACTAAATATAATAAAGGCGATTTACAAAAAACTGATGGCCAACATCAAACTAAACCAAAAAAAAAAAAAAAAAACCTCAAAGCAATCTCACTAAAATCAGGAACTAGACAAGGATGTCCCCTCTCCCCTTATCTATTCAACATAGTTCTCAAAATTTTAGGTAAAGCAATAAGAGAATGAAAGGAGATTAAAGGGATAAAAATTGAAAAAGAAGAAGTGAAGCTATCTCTATTTGCACATGACATGATTATATACATAAGTCATCCACAAAATTCTACCAGGGAACTTCTACAGCTGAAAAACACCTTCAGCAATGTAGCAGGAGACAAGATTAATTCAAAGAAATCAGTAGTCCTCTTATACACTAAAGATAAAAGAGCTGAAAAAGAAATAAGGGAAACATCACCTTTATAATAGCTGCAAATAGCATTAAATTTGGTGTAATTATAACCAAAGAAGTATCAGATCTGTTTGACAAAAATTTTAAATCTCTGAAGAAAGAAATTGATGAGGATATAAGAAAATAGCAAGATCTCTCATCTACCTGCATAGGTAGGATCAACATAGTGAAAATGGCAATCTTACCAAAAGCAAAGATTTAATGCAATTGTGATCAAAATCCCATCACAATTTTTTACAGAACTTGAAAGAACAAAACTCAATTTTATTTGGAATCACATGAAAGCCAGGATTGCCAAAACAATTTTGCTCAACATAAGAACCTCAGGAGGCATCACCATCCCCAACTTCAAGTTCTACTATAGAGCTACAGTAATAAAAACAGCTTGGTACTGCCATAAAAACAGACTTGTAGATCAATGGAATTGAATTGAAGATCCAGACATTAATCCACACACCTATGTACACTTGGTTTTGGACAAGGAGGCCTAAAATATTCAATGGAAGAAAGGTGATATCTTCAACAAATTGCATTAGTATAACTGGATGGTAGTGTGTAGAAAAATGCAAATAGATCTGAACCTGTCACGCTGCACAAGATTCAAATACAAGTGGATCAAAGACCTCAACATAATCCCAGTTACACTCAACTTTATAGAAAAGAAAGTGAGAAATACCCTCCAATGCATTGCACAGGTGGCCACTTTTTAAATATAACACCAGTAGCACAGACACTAAAAACAACAATAAATAAATGGGACTTCCTGAAACTGAGAAGCTTCTCTAAAGCCAAAGACACAGTCAATAAGACAAAAATGACAGTCTACAGAATAGGAAAAGATTTTCATCAACCCTACAAGACAGAGAATTGATCTCTAAAATATATAGAGATCTCAAGAAACTAGAGCCCCAAACCCTTAATAACCTAATTAAAAATGGGGTTCAGAACTAAAAAGGGAATTGTCAGCAGAATTATAAATGGCTGAAAGGCACATGAAAAAGTGCTCAACATCTTTAGTCATCAGAGAAATGCAAATCAAAACAACTTTAAGATACCACCTTGCACCTGTCAGATTGGCTAAGATAAAAGGTACAGATGACAGCCTATGCTGGAGAGGATGTGGAACAAGGGGAACACTCCTCCATTGTTTGTGAGAGTGTAAGCTTGTTCAGCCACTCTGGAATGCAGTATGAGGGTTTCTCAGAAAACTGGCAATCAATCTCACCAAGGATCAAGCAATACCACTACTGGGCATATATCCTAAAGACACACATTCACACCCTTTAGCTTAAGTATGTTCATATCAGCATTATTCATAATAACAAGAACCTGAAAATAACCTAGATGCCCCTCAACTGAGGAATGGGTTAACAAGCTGTGGTACATCTACACAATGGAGTACTACTCACCAGTAAGAATAAATGATATTCTAAAATTTGCAGGGAAATGGATTGATGTGGAGAATATCCTCCTGAGCAAGATATCACAATCCCAGAAAGAAAAACAGGAGATGTCCTCACTCATTAGTGAACTTTAAAGAAAAAGCAATGCATGTCCAAACTGCAAACCACAAGGACAACCACTGAACAGTGTGGGATCTGAAACACCTTGAACAGGCACCTTGGAGCCCATTCCATTCAGAGGAACATCTGACCCAGTCTTGATGTTGGGATGAGGAAAGTGAATTTGCCTGGAGTGGATGCTGAACTAAGCCACCTTGGGTCCTCCTGCCTTTGCTGGGGAAGAGATAAAGTGATGCAGAGAAGAGACGATGAGTGGGAGGGGTGGGAGGGGGAAGGGAGTTTGAACAAGAGGCTACATGTATAAAAAATGAGACTTTATTTGTAATAAATAAAAAAGAAATACTATTTGTGATTTTTCAACAGTTTAAAATTTTTATGTTACATGATTATATGTGGGTAGAACTTAGAACAATTTAAAATATTCATCCATTTATTTATTTTTGACATGAGACTGATCTCTGCACCATGCTGTGAGATGATTTTCAGAGAAATTTATTTATTTATTTATTTATTTATTTACTTACTTATTGGAGACTGATTCTCTTGTAGCACAGGCTGATCTTAAACTTGATATGTTGCTGAGGATGACCTTGGATTCCAGATCTTTCTGCCTCTCTCTACCCTCTGAGTTCTGGGATGACAGGTTTGAGTTAGCACACATGTTTTAGAACCTTGTATTTTAAGTGATACTAATGACAACATTTTTTCCTTCATGCTCTCTTTTTAGGTCCAGTTTTATGTGGCTTTAGGACAAATTTGGCTTCCTCACTATCCAGACAGTGACATTTGTTCAGTTTAGTCTCTGCACATTGTTTTTTATACAGTTCAACAGACTCTCCTCTCACACTAATTTCATATCTCCTCCAAGATAATCCTTTTTTTTCTTATGCCCAATTAGCACCGTTCACAACCTCCTCTGCATGAAGCTTTGCCAATAGTCATACTTACGAGTGAACCTTCCTCACTGCACAAGATCCTAAGTCCCCTGCTCACTTCCTTCCCATGTGGAACTAAACTCTCTTTGACCTGTCATTTAAATTTAGAGCCATCTTTAGATCTTGGGTCCCTTTCAACCTGGCCAACCTTGAGTTTTACAGATGTCTGGTTCAGGTTAGCCCTGTGTGTCAGAATGCAACACCAGCTGTGTAGTGAGTGCTCATGACTGCTTCATACAGAAGAGGCCTGTTGGTCATTGCCATTCTAAACTGAGCTTGCTGGGAGTTGTTATTATCTATGTGAAGATCTTTGTTGAGAGCTACGGCCCGTGTGCTGAAGATGCCTGCCCTGACAGACCAAAATCCCTGTAGTTTCAGTATTTTTAAGATCGATTTTGAACAAATATGTAATTAACCATTAAATGATGTGATCATGTAATTAAATGGCTTATTCTAAAATGGATGATGTACATTCAAATCATATCACTCCCTAATGATTTTATTATGACTTAATATTGCCTGTGAGTCTGAAGTAACATATATCACAATGGATAGCTCAGAGCTGCATGGTCATGTCCTTCCATGGCTGTCTTTTAATAGCCTGTGCTGCTATCTATATTTTTCTGTGTTATAAGTTGTCTTTTTGGTTTGCCAATATCATTGAGATCCCCTTTCTTTTAAAAAGTTGCCTACTATGCTGGACCTGTGACTTGTACTTGTAGTCCTACCATCCAGGAGACTTGAGATAGGATTTCCATCCATTTAAGGCTCATCTGAACTACATAGTCAGACACTGTTTCTAAAAACCAAAAAAACCAACTTATATAATATACATGCAGAAAGTGCTCGAACAAACATATCATGTAATAACTGTGGCATGTACTCAAACCAAATCCCCTTGATTGCAGCCCACTGAGCAAACTAACCTGATTTTGCAATCTGTTTCTTGTCTTTTTAATCTTAACATTTTATTCCTGTGACCTCTTTCTAGGTTTGTTTTTATTGTTTGTTTAAAAACATTCTGACTAAAAGCAACTAGGGGTTAAAAGGGTTTATTTGGCTTGTAGCTCTGCATTACCTCACTGAGGGAAGGGCAGGAAGTTAAAGCAGAATGTGTGCAGACTCACTGCTGGCTAATGTTTGGCTGGATTTCTTGTACAGCTCATGCTCACAGGCATAGGGATGGCACAGCCCATTGACCACGCCTCACAGACAAGACCACAGGCCCATCTGATGGAGGCAATTCTTCATTTGAGGTTCCCTCTCCCCAGTCGATGCCACGTTGTGTCAAGTGAACATTAAAAACTAACCAGGACAACCCCATACCACAGTTGATGTCTATTTTAGAATCTGTATGTCTGGCTCTTTCCACTTTACAGAATAATTTCACTGCATGTCAGACATATTGCCATTTTATTCAAGAAAGCATTAATGCTTTTAGACTCTCGTGACAAGTGGGCATTTGATCAATTGTAATGAAATTATTCCACTAAATGGATGTGACATTCAGCCGAGGTGGAGAGAAGAAAGGCCCACATACAACTCAGTTACTCTCTGGCCACAAGTGTTCTTGAGCTCTTTTTATTTTCTGGTCTTAAAAGCCAGCTCCCAGAGTTTGAGCACTTAGCCATCTTTCTTCACCTTGCGCTTTACATTCATATTTGGTCTTCCCTCTTTTTGTGCAAGTTCATGGCGAGCCTCATAAAGCAATACACGGTGGTACAGCAATGTACTAACTTGGCTTTGACAATAGTTTTGGGGTGCTAGCATTGCTACTGGGAAAGTCCACTGATTTCCACCTTTATGTTGGGTGCTCAGTTCTGCTCTGGTTGCGACATGTGTGTAAGGATGAGAGTGGTATTATAATTAGAGCTGCGTGAGGTATCTGGCAGGTGGGCTGGCTTCCTGGTGGTGCTAGTGCTGAGCTCTTGGGGGCTGGGAAAAGACACAGTGTAGCAAATACGTGGTGCAAATTTATGTACTTGATGGAATTTGGAACACAGCTCAAGAATGGAGTCATGTCTTGTAAGAAAACAAGACAAGAGTCTTGTGACCTCAGTATTTTCAAAAACTCCGAATTATTCTTGGAATGTGTTTCTGTGCTCTTCCCACGTGGAGTGGATAAGAGTGAGTTTACATCATAATATTCATTATAACTGACTTTTTGTTTATGTTGAAAAGCATGTTTTTACCATGTGTGGCTTGACCTTGTGATAGAACACTTTCTTCAGGTGATACTTCTTAGCCCTCACGGTATAAATTGTCTGATGCTCTGAACAAAGTTGGCTATTGCATAAGACGTTAGTCCACCTCATCTTTATGCCCAACTCTCCAGGTTCTTGCCACTAACTAGAGTGGCAAACAGGTTGATTGTAAGGTAAGTAAATTAATTTGACCTTGAGGTTTGAAACATTTTCTTTCCACAAAGATTTGGAATATAAGCTTGCTGGAATGTTATCTTTTTCCTACAGGAAATACTGGATGTTGGACATGTTTTCTCTTGCCCTATTTTGCCAAAAATTTAGATTATTATTTTTTATGTGTATACATGTGTGTTGATGTATATTTGTGCATAGCCACGTGGAGCCCAGAGGTGGGTATACAGATGTTTTCTTTAGTTGTTCTCTACTAATTTTGTTACAGAGTCTCTAGGGAAGCCAGATGGGCTGGACAGTGAGTTTCTAGGACATGCTTGTTTCTATTCTATAGGACTGGGGTTATAGGCATGCATGTCCATGCCTGCGTTTTATGTGAGTGATAAAGATTTGAACTATGATCTTACTGCTTACACAGCAGTATGTTTTCTTACCCACTGAGCTGCCTCCCCAGTTCCTGATCCTAATGCTTTCAACAACTTTTGGGTAAAATTAACATTTGGAATCAGTATATAATACAGTATGGCTTTATAAACAAGCTCTCAATCATGGGAAAAAATGGTTACATTTTCCTCTGGGAAGAAACAACAGCCAGATATACAGAAATCAAATGACTGAGTTGGATTTCCCACAAAGTTCTAAAGCATAAATATTCAGAGAAAAGATTTATTTTGGGAGGGGTGGTGGAGGGAAAAACTTCGATGTTCTGAACTCTTTAAAGCAATACTTTAGCAATGAAAATACAATATTAAAACCCAAATACCTGCTCTCTTGACAGGAAAAACAGTCTATTTCAGCACACTGAAGCGACACAGTTGTGACTGCTTTATTCCCCTTTCCCCTTCTTTACAGCAGGGCATGTATTCCCCTGCTCCAGTGTTCCAATAGGTTTCCTGTCCTTCCTTCAAAAGGAGGCGAGTATATGAAAAAGTCGGGGCAGATCATTAAAATTGTAATAACACCCCAGTGTGGGAGATGAAAAGGAGGCTCCTCCCTCCTGCTGGATTTATTTTTAGCTCTCAGTGGTGTGTTTTTCTGTGTGGCATTTGGATCAGGTCACCACAGAGAGAAAGAGTCACTTTAACACTGACGGTTTGGGTGAGACGTTATTTAGTAGGGCTGTAACTGTTGAGACACAGATGGAAATAAATGGAGATGATCCTGTATCAAACTCCATTTACTGGAACCAGCTATTTTGTACAGTGATGTGCCTGACAAGTCTATGTTTTTGAAAAAAGCAACGGATTGCCTAATTTCAGATAGCAATCCGATGCACAATACAGGCTAGACCTCCTCAAGGTAACTGGCGTTTCCTGAGTCTTTAAGCCATACTTCATTTGCTTTCATATCAACAAAGCCTTTATCACTCCTCAGAAATTTCTACAAATTCAAAGTCAATGGGGACAGATATCTTATCTGCTAATAGAAGTAGCTCAGTTAAAGGGGGCTCCAGTACCTGAGGGATGTTCTAGAGTTATTGCTCCCTCTATCTATACTGCTCTGCCTTGACTTTTCTAGTTCTCCCATTCAATACAATCTTCCCTTATAACAGCAGAATTCAAGGATACATAGATGGAGAGGAGTGTGGGAATGGGAATTTTAATACTCCTGGAGTTTTGAGAATTAAATACTTATCCATGGAATAACGAATTTTCAGATGAAGGTGAGGACAATATCAGTTTTGGTGGTGAAGGTGCCTACCAAAGTTCATGCATTACAAATATAAACTCCAATGCTTCAGTGTGCAGAGAAGAGAGGATTAAATAGGTTATGAGTGTTCTGCCCTCATGCAAAGACCAGGTTCATTTTTGTGAGAGTGCTTGGTATAAAAGCAAATGCACGCATCTTTCTCTTGCCTTTCTACCTTCTGCATGTGTGCTGGTGTGGATGAAAATGCCCCCAAAAGGAGTGGTACTGTTAAGAGGTGTGACATTGTTACAGTAGGTGTGACCTTGTTGGAGGAAGTGTGTCACTTGGGGTGGGCGTTGAGGTTTTTTAAGCTCAAGCTACACCCAGTGACAGAGTTCACTTCCTGTTGCCTGTGATCAAGATGTAGAAGTCTTAGCTCCCTCTCCAGTACCATGTCTGCTTATGTGTAGCCAAGTTCCACCATGAAGATAACAGATTAAATCTCTGAAACTGTAAGCCAGTCCAATTAAATGTTTCTTTTATAAGAGTTACTGTGGTTATGCTTCTTTATAGCGATAGAAACCTTAACTAAAACAGCATGACTTAGCAAGAATGCTCTCAGTGATGCTAACTTCTTGATCTTGGCCTTTGCTGCATCCAGAATGATAGATGAATCTCTGGTGTTTATACATGGCCTTGTCTTAGATATTCTGTGTTAGTCATATCAAACAGAAGAAGACTATAACGAGCTAGAAACTAGTAGTTTTCATTCATCTACTATTAGTATTGCATGATCACTGTTGAATTCTTTACATAAACCCACATTTTCACAAGGACTGCTTTAAAAATTCATGTTTTTCAAACTGTTAATGGATGATGTTTTGTTTTCAAACTATATGACCTGGAAAAAGATGATTGATTTCATTCAACCACATTGAAAGATTTATTGAGATAAAGTTGGTGCACATATGGTAGGTATATAAGATATAATTACAATAATACGTTGTTACATAATTTTAAGTATTCACAGGATTAGTGAGGAATAATGAAGATGAATGATCTTTTACATTGATAAAGACATGCAAAAGCTTTCTGTCATCAGATTTTAATATAAGGCTCACATGCTCTAAGTTCAGGTCTAAGTAACTTCAGAGTTTCATCTTGGACTACAGTGTGAGATGCCAGAGCTCCTTGAATTTCACTTACGCCTCTCTTTTTCTTTACTATTTTTCATAATAATTTTCTTTTCTCTCATTATATTCTATTGCTAAATGGCCTTCTAAGTTTTAACTGAGCCCTTGAGTTTAATCAAATCTCATCTAAATTTTGGAGAAAAAAATTATACTCTCTCCGTGAGTATCCATTTTATATAATCTAAAATGACTAGAATTTAGCTGAGTGTAGTGACAAATGCCTGTAATCCCAGCAATTGGAGGTCTGGCAGGGGGCCAGGAATTGGAGGATAGTTTAAACTACATAGTAAGATATCAACACAAATGAACAAAACACAGAAACTAGAATTGAACAAATTTCAGACTTGGTGTTGTAAATCATTGTGATTTTCATGTGAAATGTCTCCCCATAGAATTATGTTGGAACATTTGGGAAGATTATAAAATCTTCAGGAGATGGAGTGTTGCTAGAGGGATTGAGTCAATGGGTTGTAGGTTTGAGGTTTTTTAGTTGGGCTTCTGAAGTGTTTAATTATTCTTTACCAATAAAAAAACTGAGAGTCAGATATTGGGGTAAGAACCACCAGTCACCTGCTACTTCTTCTGTTCCTTCCTTCAAAGGGGCTGAGAGTCTCTCATCCCCACCTTACTGCTTATGTCTTCTATCTGTCCACAGTCCTCCAAACCTCTGTGGTTAATTTTGGTCAACTAGTGGCTAGCCCCGCCCTCTAACTCAAAGCAAGCTTTATTTTCAGAATGAAGTAAAAATATCACACAACATCTCCCCCTTTTTGTCTAAATAAAAAGGGAAGGTTTTAACTAACACAAAAACTATATGTAGCAAAAAGAATTATCAAATAAGAATTACAGTTACAATATCCAGTCCATTTGTATTTGGCAAAATTAGAGAAAATACTGTTATTTATCTTGTTGAGTCTAAAGTTTCATACATAATTTACTTTTTATTATAAATAAGAAAAACTATAATTATAACTACCTAGTTTTCAACTTCCCTAAGAATATATTACATGAATAAACAGAAAGTACATAGCAAACAACTTCCAAAGTAAAGAGAAATGGCAGAAACAGCTGTCTGTCTGGATAGTCATTCAAGTTTCTTCTATAATTTTGGGCCTTGGCCTACAGGCCTAGAATATCTGACAAACATTTTGTGAAGCAGAAATTTTCAAATACTGTCTTGGCAAGGTTTGGCATTCTCTTTCCTTTGTGCCCTGCTTGTCCAGTTTGGACAACATACTGTCAGAAATTTAATGATTGGTTGGTATTTTGGAACAGGGTCTCACTGTGTAGCTCTGGATAGTCTGAAACTCACTATGTAGATCAAGCTGGTTTGCAATTCAGTGATCTGCCTGTCTCTGCCTCTACATCCTGAGTGGTACACATTAATGTGGTACACCACTACATTTGGCTCTGCCTTATTTTTTGAGACAAGATGTGTTAGTTACATTTTGTTGCTGTGATGAAACACCCTGACCCAAAGTGCCTTATGAAGAGTTTGTTTTGATTTATGGTTCCAGAGGGAGAGTCCATAATGGAAGAAAAGGTGCGGTGAGCAGGTTGATGAGGCAGAAAGCTGAGAAATCACACCTTCACATCTTCTACTGCAAACACAAAGCAAAGAGACCCAACTGGAAGTGAGGTGAGGCTCTCCCACCCTTGTGGAGTGCTTTTTCTAGCAAGTCTCTATCTCATAAAGTTTCCATAATTTCCCTAAACACCAGGCACCGACTGGGGACCAAATGATCAGACACAGAAACCTATGGGAACATTTATCATCACCACATCAAGAAGGAGAGAGGGGCCCCCATTGAACCTAGCCAGGAGTTACCATTTTGTCAGGTGTGATAGTCAGCAAGTTCTGCTTATGGACATGAATGTCAGAAGTCAAGCTGGTTCTTTATTACTCTCTACTTTAGTTTTTGAGATAACGTCTTTTACCGAACACAAAGCTTCCTGGTTTGGAGTAGACTAGAAGGTTAGTGGGACCTGAGATTCGATCTGTCCCTACCATTATTTCTCAGCACTGCAGTTACAGGAATTCTCCACCACTTCCTGAACTGTACATGGCTTCTTTTGACCAGATACAGGTCTTTGAGCCTTTGTGCAAACACATCACCCACTGAGCTGCTTCCCCATCCCAATCTATCACTTTTTTTGGGTGTGTTTGTTTTTTTTGGGGGGGGGTAAGCTGATCTCGTCCTTTAATTTTGATTTGAATTTCCTTGACAATAATAAATTGTTTTCCATATACTTGAAAGAGATTTGTACATCTTGTTAGAAAAATGTGTACTCAGGCCATTTGTTCATTTAAAAATTAGATTATTATTGGGGCTGGAGAGATGGCTCAGCGGTTAAGAGCCCCGTCTGCTCTTCCAGAGGACCCGGGTTCAATTCCCAGCACCCACATGGCAGCTAACAACTGTCTGTAGTTCCAGTTCCAGGCAAACACCAAGGCAAATAAATAAATAATAAATAAATAAATAAAGTTTAAAAAAATTAGATTATTTTCTTTATGTTACTGGTTATTGAATCCAAGACCTAACACATGGTGGGCAAATGCTCTACCACTAAACTACATCCCAAGCCTGAGTTCTAGTTCATTTATGTTCTGGTTGGTCATCTCCTGATGGCTGAAGAGTTTTGAAATACCTTCTCTCATTCTGAGGGTTGTCTCTACAGTTGTTAATTACTTCCTTTGTTATGCAGCTTTTTATTGAGTCCCATTTGCCAGTTTTTGCTTTTGGGAATCAAGCCCAGATATACTTGCCCAGGGTAATGTTCTGAAACACTTGCTCTGTATCTTTTTTAAGCAGCTTCAGGTTAAGTTTTCCATTCATTCTGAGTAAATGAACAGTGAAAGGAAGGGCCTAGTTTCTTTCTGTGTATGGATATCTAGTACCTTCTTGCTGCCTTTGTTAAAATTACATTGCATGCAAGTGCGTGGACTTAGTTCCACAATCATGGGAGAAAGAACGTTTTTGATTATGTGAGCTTGTGAGAGCTAAGCCTCTTTGGGGATTCAGTCTCGGTGTTTGCCAGAGCCATAAGAAGGGGTGTGTGGTTGCCTTGCAGAGTTGGGTCAGCAAAGCCCAAAGGGTAGCTTTCTGGTTTTGTTTTACAGAACCCTGAAGAGGCAGCCTTTCAACATAGCTGCACAGCAAGAACTGAGGGACTGGAACGCAATATAGGTTGGTAGGTGTTCTTTGTGCCCAAGTTAAAATCTGACAAATCATTATGGAGATGATGTGTACATCTCTTGCCCTCACCCTCTGTTAATAGTATTATTGGTGTGGAGAGCCTGAATCTTCCCACGCTTGGCTGTAGTAGTATGAAATGGTCCCCATAGGCTCATAGGGAGTGGCACTGTTAGGTGGGGTGGCATATTGGAGGACGTGTGTCTCATTTCATTTTCTGTTGCCTGTGGATCAAGATGTAGAGCTCTCAGCTCTTTCTTCAGCATCATGTTTGCCTGCATGTCACCATGCCCTCCCCCAACATGATAATGAGCTAAACCTCTGTGCTGTAAGCCAGCACCAATTGAATGACTTTTTTGTTTGTCTTTAAAATAAGAGTTGACATGATCATGGTGTCTCTTAACAATAAAAATTATAACTAAGCAGTCTAACTTTTTCAGAGGTCTTGGTCTAAGGCTAGCTCAATACTCAGTTTTCATGCAGAAACTCCAGGAACTCTGTTCTTCCTGGATATCTGTTCCAAGTATTGAGTACTCACTTTAAAGAAAAGGTATTATTGGAACTCATTCCAATTTCTACGAATTTAGCAATATTATTAGGATTCATTCCAGTTTCTATGAACTTAGCAATATTTCACATAGCAGTTGTTTCAAATTTCATTTGTTCTATGTAAGGATGTTACCTTGACTATTAGAAGCAAAAATCTGTTGTCTTTCTTGTATCACATCTGGACATATTGTTTTTGAGCATTTAGTGGCTGGTGAGCTAAGTTAATTTTAGACAAATGTCAACTTTCTACATCTGTTGGTTGCCATTTTCATTACAAACAGTCTGAGAACATGAATGGTTAAAAGTTAGGAAAAGAGGTGCAGTCTTATCCAGGAGGAAGCAGTACATGTGGAAACAAGAAGATAAAAAGGATTACTGGATAAAACAGGAGATCACCCCAAAACACATAGAATGTCTACAAATAGGAGATGTAAAAGTGGATACATTTCTAGGTCATCAGCTTCCCAACAAGTAAGGAAAACTGTGGCCATAAGAGAAGCTCTGGGGCTGCCCCAGGAAAGAGAGCAGATCCTCTGAGATGGCCCAGGACTTTTGGAGCTGAGTAAACAGAGGGAACGACTTTCTAGGAACCCAGCCAGCTCACATTCGAGGCTGTGAGTGTTCCAGCAAAGCTAGTAAGATCTTTTGTGCATATTTCCAGTGCCTCTGAAGCAACCAACTCTGTAAACTTGAAATAGGAACGACCTCTTGACTGAAACGAACTTTTCCATTACACAAATCGTTTTCATGCTATGCTCAAGAGTGGAACAAGCTAATATTTTATTTTCATGCACTTGTGGTAGTTTAAATGAGAAGTTGTTTTTCTAATTAAAAATAAATTTTGGTGGTTTAAAATTTTATTTAAGAATGCCAGTTGTGTAATGGCTGTGTACTACCTCCCAAGAAATGCTTAGGCAGATGAGACACACGTCCTCTGCCTGTCCTTTGCTTACTTTTTAGCAAACCATAGAGAGGTAATTAAGATGCCAAGTTTGGCATATGTGAGAGGCAAACAAGGGGTATTTGATTTGTATTTATGCATTTGATGAGAGAACCCAGTTAACACGCAGCCAGGGTTACAGAGCTGTGTGCTAACCAAATGTAAAACAAAGCACACAAATATTAGCAGCTAGTGGTTATTTGTGGATGGTCTCATTACCTGTGAGTTTCACATTCATCACTGTTGTCCTTTAAAACTCATTTTCTGTAATTTACAAAAATTACTTGCTAATAAGTTAATAATCCTTAAATTGATTAGCATTTAAACACTCAACGAGGAAACCACAATAGCCCTTATAGGTTGGGATTAAAACATTGTTTTTTAATTGGTGGCTCCAAGGCACATCACATCCTTTTATTTCTGTGAGTACAATAGAGAATAGTTAATCACAGATTTACCTTCCTGAGGCCTGAGGGAGTTAAATGAACAGTATCAACAGGTATGGTATGTACTTCATTGCACAGATTTTTCCAGAGAGGTAATAGCAACAGCTATATGCTAAGTATTTTTTAGTCTCTAAGCATTTCATAGTCTCTATGAAGAATTTGCGCTTGTCACACACCTCTTCAGTTTTTACAGAAGAGGAAAACATGACTCAGATTGTAGTAACTTGTTCATGATGATAGCTGTAGCACCTAGCACCGAGGTGATGGCTCAGCGGGTAAGAGCCCTTACTGCACACAAGCAACTGAGTTCACATTCCCAGAGACAATATCAAAAAGCTGGGCATGTTCCAGTGCACCTGTGGCCCCAGTGCTGTGGGAGAGGGGCAAGAGACCAGAGGATTGCTGGGCTTGCTGGCTGCCATCTGACTGTCAGACCTCAGTGAGAGAGTAATTCAAGAGGTTAAAGCAGAAATGGTAGTGTATGAAACCCAGCATCTTCCCCTGGCCACTCTGTGTGTGCAACACACACCTGTGTACACATATGTGCATATGCCACACACACATACAGATTGCAGTCATGTGCTTCAGTATCATGAAGTCTATCAGTTTTTAGATAGACCTAAGGGCAAGTAGAGTCTGTATATTTCTATATAGTATTAGTATGTCATTGTACTTTTCTCTCAGCTTGATCAGGAATTGCAAACTTAATGGGAAGATTCCATAAATGGTGAGGTGGGAATCAAACCTGTGCCTAACACCTGATTGCACACCCTTGACCACACAGTTAGAGTATCGTGGTATATATAATCTCATCATCCTTTAGTCATAGGTATCATTTTGTTTAATTAAAAATATTTTTTTGAGGCAAGGAAGGTCTCATGTAGCTTATATTGGCCTTTAGCTTGCTATTAAAGGCCAGGATGTCCTTGAACTTCTGATCCTCTGCCTCTGTCTCTCTTGAGTGCTACCACATCCCATTTGTGTGATGCTGGGGATCAAACCTAGGGCTTCACTCATGATAGGTAGGGACACAAACAGTGGAACTATATTCCTAACATATATATCATAAACACACATACTACACATGCATATTACACACACATGCATATCACACACATATCACACACACATACATGCATGCATCATTTAGTTTATAATGTTATGTTAGGTGGGACTGTAGAGATGGCTTAGCAGTTAAAATAGTGTGTACTGTATTTGAGTTTGGTTCCCAGCATGTATAACAGGCAGCTCACAACTACCTGTAAATTCTAGCTCCAGGGGATCTGGTGCCTCTGCTCTCTCTGGGCATCTGTAGTCACATGCACACTCTTCTCCTCTCAACACAAACATTCTCCTCTCAACACAAACATTCAACATTAAGTACAATTTTAATATAAATTAAAAATGAAAATACATTTAAATAAGAATATCATTAAAATTTATTTTTCAATGGGCCCACAGTTCTGATTGGTCACAAATAATCACACAAAGACTTAAAAATTACAAACTGTTTGGCCTATGGCTCAGGCTTATTGCTAGCTAGCTTTTGTCTCATAGCCCATTTCTATTAATCTGTTTTGTCACGTAGCTCGTGGCTTTACTTGTACTTTTACATGTTAATTCTTGGATAGCTGGATTGCATCTCTCCTGATTCCGCCCTCTTTCCCCTGTATCTATGCTTGGATTTCCTGCCTGCTTCTGAGTTACTCTGCTATAGGCAAAAACTATTCCTTTATTATCCAATGACATTCACAATGTACACAAAGACATCCCACATCATTTTTTTCTGTCTAATCATAATAGAAGGTTTCAGTTTTAACATAGCAAAACTACATATAAGAAAACAGCTATCAAGCAAGAATTGCAGTTACAATATCTAGTCTACTTGTATTTAGCAAAATTAAGGAAAATGTTCCATCATCTATCTTATCCTTGTGAGTTGAAAGTTTCACATCTTATTTACCTTTTATTATAACTAAAGAAAATTACAATTATAACTAATCTTCAACTACATCAAAGACCACAGAAGGGTATAATATTACCCAAGTAAATAGGAAATGCAAATAACTCCCCAAATCTAGAAGTGGCAGAGATGACATCTGGCTGCATGGACAGTCAAGTTCCTTTGAAATACTGGGGAATTCATTTTCAGCCTACAGGCTAAGAATTTCTGGCAGACTTTTTGAAGAAGGAAATTTGAAGGACTATTCTATCCATTTTGGCATAGTTCATCAGTCGCTTCTCCTTATGTCCTGAAGGATGTCAGATAGTTTTCTGTGAAGCAGGAACCTGAAGAACCATCTTAGTGTGTTCTGCCAAAGTTCAGTGGTCATTTTCTTTTCTTTCTTTCCTTTTTTAAAAAACATATTTATTTTTTATTTTATGTGAATTGGTGTTTTGCCTGCATGTACAACTGTGTAAGGGTGTCAGGATTTGGAATTACAGACAGTTGTTAGCTGCCATGTGGTTTCTGGAAATCAAACTCAGGTCCTTTGGAAGAACAATCAGTGCTCTTAAACTCTGAGCCTTCTCTCCAGCCCCAGCGGTCATTTTCTTATGGATCCTGCATGTTCAGTTTATACAGCGTATTGTCAGGAAGTTGAAGGAAGAACAGTTTCTTGTCCAATGGCTAACTTTTGCTGCAAAGAAAGTAAACTCCACATGGAGTTTCTTTGATGACCATCATCTTTTTGAAACAGATTTGTGCTGCCAGAAGCAGACCTGTTTCAATGTCCAGAAAAGTCTAAGTTCTTAAAATATTTTAAATGCCATATTCTGTAGGTCTTTGAAGTGTTTGAAGTGTAGTATCACAAATGAGACTCAGAGCCAAATATCGGAGGAAGGCTGAAATATCAGAGAGAGGAAGCACCACAGTCAATTCTCACCCAGCTGTCTTGCTACCTCATCAGCCTCTCTCCTAGTAGCTTCTACTAGTGCTTATATTCTCTCTGGGTTTCCACAAGCCCTTATATATTCATCCAAGTTAGGATTAAAAGTATGTAGCCTTGAACTCACAGAAACAGAAGAAGTTCTGTGTTTATCTTTGTATTTAAGGTTTAAGAATTTCTTGAGCTGTCTGCCTAGGATTTGACTGGGTGGTCTCTCCCCAGTATTCAGGTTTTATTAAATGTATAATATATATCCACATTGAAGATTACATAACTAATTAAAATATATCTTTGTATACCAAAAACCCTAACTAATATGACTATAAGTTTGGTTATCGTAGATGAATATTAAACTACATTTCTTTATTATACATTACAATTTTAAATGAGTTGCATAAATGTAATACCTTAAAAAAGAGTAGAAATATACATAAAGTATAACAAAGTTGACCTTAAATTTGTATCAACAAACCAAAATCCATACCAATGTAAATTATTTTGAGATTTTTTTGGATTAAAGTAGATTTGATAATCATCTTTTAAATCATTTTTTATATCATATTCTTCTTTTTTTCTTAGAAAGAGATTGACTATGACCATCAACCATTTATAATAAAGACAAACATTTATAAACAATATTTTGGGAATTTGGGCATAGCTTTCCATAAGCTACTTCTTGCTGTTTGGGGGGCCTTGGCAATCTTATGGGGATCCTGAGGCAGAAACATCTTAGTCAGCAGTCTTGAAGCTGATGTGGCCATCTCTTCCCATCAGAGATTTTTCTTTTAGGGGAGTCTTTCTTAATTAAACTGTACTAGCCTAGAAACAATCCACAGGTTCTTATTATCTGTGGAAGCAAAAGCATAACCTCTTTCCCAAAGCAACACATGCTTAGACCCAAACTTCAAAGTCAAGATACCTTTAAAATATATACATGTTCATTTAACTTAACAGCTTTTATAACCAAAAGTCTTTCTGCAGTTATCTCATTGGCAGTTAAAAAATTAAAAGAAAACACAATAATAAACATAATCCTGACTCTTTATATATTTTCCACCTTTATGTGACTTATTATATTTTTATTAGTCTATTTCTCTTTTTAAAGGATTTTTATCTACCCTTTTTCTTTTCTCTCCCAGCATGTGTATTTTTTCACACACATTGCAACTCATTGAGAGGTTTTCTCCATCTGAATCTGTTTGATTGCATATCCTCAATCATTTTCTAACCAGGATTGTTTCTGAAATGCTAGATTATAAAGCACTGCTTTGACTGTTGACTTTGTCCTGCTCAGCTTTTCAACATGGTGAAGGTATCAGAATCATGCTGACCTTCTCAATTCTGGGAAGCAGTATTAAATATTATGGAGCTATGTTTTTAAGCCCATAGTTGTACTCCCAAGCTCAAAAACAGTAGTAGGATAAGCCTCTCTGTACCACAGCCCTTGAGAGAGACTTCACAAATCAGCCATGCTGATCAGCTTATGGTGGCTGGCACCAGTTATATATTCCAAGTTGCTGACAAGAAACAAGACTCTGAGACTGAGACTAGGAAGCCCAGTGTGGCTCCCTTTCTGTGTATTTAGAATTGTTTTAAAAAAGCTTTCTCAGGTCTATCTGGATCAATGCCTCATATTGAAACTCCATTTTTTTGTACAAAATTTCTGGTCAGGCCAAGTCCTGTAGTTCAAATGAATCTCTCCTGCCCTTGGCCTGGCGTAGCTTGATGTTTAGACCCACAGCTCCAAATAATTGCCCAAAGGTTTATTAATTACATGCTGTTCAGCCTGTGGCTGAGGTTTATTGATAGCTAACTCTCACATCTTAACTCAACCCATTTCTATTAATCTGTCTTGCCACATTGCTTGTGGCTTGCCTTTACTCCATTACATATTGCTTCTTGGATGGCTGAATTGCGTCTCTTCTGAATCTGCCCTTCTTCTCCTGTCCCGATGCTTGGGTTTCCCACCTGCTTCTAAGCTGCTCTGCCCCAGGCCTAAACAATTCCTTTACTATCCAATGGTATTCGTAGCATATAAAAAGACATCCCACATCAGGTATGTAAAGCATATAAACCATAACAATAGAGTACCATGTGATGGTTCAACATATGTATATGGTGTAACATTTAAATCAGATTAAAATATCTATTTACCCATATGCTCATCAATTCTTTATGATAATTTTCAATATTATTCTAGTGTTTTGCAATACTCAAATGTTAGTGACATTCTCCATACTAAGTAATAGCATACTTGGATATTTCTCTTCTCTGTGTTTTAGTACTCATTGGTCAATTGTTTCTCACTCTTTCTTTTCTCATTTTGTATGGGAGATGAAATAAAGATATACAGTGGACCATTTTACACACACACATACACACACAGTGTCTTGTAGTGTTAGTTGACTATTTTGGAAGACTGCCTAATTTGGACCCTTGTAACTTCAGAATTGTAAAGCCCATGCTTATTTCCTTTATGGTGTGTTTCCAATTAGGCTGTTATTCTTTCATTTTGTTTTTTTCAGTCACCTGCTGTATACACATCCTTCTGGTTGTCTGATGTAAAGAAGTTAAAGTTCAAAATATTTTCTGGATGTGTTAACATGCTTATAATCTCGGTAAGTAGATATCACATGTGTAAAATCAAAACAAATGATTTTCACAGTAATATAAAAGTAGAACTTTTGTCCCAGACCCCAAGTGCTCTGAGAAGTCAAGAGAAATCAACGTGAATTTGAAAAATAAAAAACTGCTTCATGTGGAAGACAACTGTAAAGTTGCTTTCTAGGTTGGCTGATTTGGAAGTATAGGAGAGGTCATTCTGAAAGGGGAAAGACAGAAATGATGCTATGAGAGAGTGTTGTTCACATAGCAATGGCTCAGTCTTAGAGAAAGGATGTTCAATGTTGATCAAGTTGGGCTGGAAGATCTCAAGGTATCATACTCCAAGATACAGTCTATTCTTTGTTATAATGGAGAAAAATGAGCTACTGGACATTTTAGGTATCAAAAGTGTGACATGATGAAGCTGCTTTTTGGAAATATTCCATTTTATGGTTGTACTATTGAGTATATCACAACTAGTATTGAGTTGTTTTTGTGTTACATCCACAACTTCAAATATTTGTCCCCCCTTTTTAAAATTATACTTATTTTCTTGCCCACCCTATATGCCTGTGTGTGTGTGCCTCACACTCCCAGGTAAACAGGCACATGCCATAGTGTGCAGGGGGAGGTCAGAGGACAACCTTTGGGAGTCAGTTCTCTCCGTCCACATTTGGATCTCAGGGATTAAACTCAGGTTGTCAGGGTTGTCATCAGGTGTCTATCAGCTCAATCTTCTGGGTCACCTTCAATGCCAGTCTCAGTATGCTGCTAATTCCTTCCTTATCAAGCGCATCAAAATGCTGTCTGCATCAGTTTAAATCGTATGATGCTTCTAGGATATAGTGGCTTGCAATATATTGGCAGGGTATATTGGCCTGGAGAGTCTGGTGGCTGGAGACATGAAATAAAGAGACATTGGCTAAGACTGGTTCTGAAATCTCACATAAATGACTGTAAGTGGTGAGACAGTGAGAAAGATGACAGCCCAGGGCATTTTAAGTGAACAGAGAAAATATGAATGATGTATCCAAAAGATGGGAGTGGGTAAATAAAATAAACTATTATAGAATAGGGAGGAAGAGAGAGAGGCAACGGGAAGATGGGCAGGGAGGGAGAGCCAGCCTGAGTGAGAGTGAGAGAATACTATAGATATATCACTGGAGGAATTGCACTGGTATGCACAAAGCCAAAAGAGAACCAGAACAAAGGGTCAATGGGGTGGTATTTGGGCCACCAGCATCACTGAAAAGCGAGCCCAGGAGCAATGAGAGACTCTGACTCAAAGGAACAAGACAGAGTTGTAGAGGACACCCTCTGACTTCTGCAGACCATTGGCATGGCACATGCAAATGCATGTGCGCACATGTGTACTGCACACACACACACACACACACACACACACACACACACACACACACAACCAGAGAATAAAGAATACAGAAGAAAAAGTACTGGAAGGAGCTGGTAGAAAAGTGCAAATGCCCCATGTTCTAGAAACTGCAGAAGAAAGCTTGAGCTGCATGGTCTTTTCCTAGGCAAGTTCTTTAAAGCCTTCACCACTTATTACTTTCTTGACCTATTCCAAAAGTATTCATAAACAGTGTGATACTGTATGGCATGTGCTCTGTACATGATAAGCTCTAAGTAGAGGCTTTGATTGATCCATCTCAGTAGCAAGCCAGCTGTGTGGGGCTGATCTTTGCAAGGTTTCCCCTTAAGATTGACTCACAGCGTGCTGTATGTGGGTGGGTGTGTCAGCTGGGAGTATTTGAGCTTGGAATATACAGTCAGGCTGGCTTTGCTCCCCGATTAAATAAGTGATGAATTCTGAGCTATTCGCATCCATCCTGCCCTCCTCAGAGTCAGTGAGTTTAGAGACTAATCCTTTGATTTCAGTGTTGGCAAAAATGTACCCCCTGCTATTCGCTTAGTGCTCTGGGGGTGGAGGCAAGGGGTGAGGTAGGCTCTTTCCTAGCAGCTGTTTGATGGATCATCTGTGTCCGCCCAATTCAGCTTCTCTGGCTCTATGCCGCAAAGAATGACTTCTACTTCCCCAGCAGCTACTCCTCTACCACTCCGGCCTTGTCTTTGGATTTACTGTTTTATGTAGTGCTGGCATCAAACCCAGAGCCTCACACCTCAGGCAAGAGCTCTACCTCCAAGCTACGCCCATGGCCCTACTACCTCGGCACATTCTTGATTGCAAACTCTCCTCCTGTCTCTCCACATCCACCTGCTCTCAATCCTCCAAATGGAAACCAAACAAATCCTGGATGTTGGGTTGTGAGTTTATCTTTTTTTTTTTTTTTTTTTTTTTTTTTTTTTTTTTTTTTTTTTTTTTTTTTTTTTTTTTTTTTTTTTTTTTTTTTTTTTTTTTTTTTTTTTTTTTTTTTTTTTTTTTTTTTTTTTTTTTTTTTATCATTGTCATTTTCATTGGCTCTTTGGAGGGAGGGAATTGGCAATATATGTTTATGATTTAATATCTTGAACTGGAGGTCAGTTGTCAACTTAAATTGCCAGCTATTTTTCTACTGAATATTTGAAAGATATTTCTTTCAAAACACAGTCATAATACATAAATAATGATGGTAAATAGATATATTTCTCCCTTAAAATTCATTACTTGTCAAAATAAACAGAATTTCTGATCATCAACATAGAAACTATAATTATCAAAATATATGGAGACAATTCCAGGCAGAAGAAAAAAGATGATACTTTTTTCCCTTTTCTAACCCAGCTATTCTTTTCTAACCCAGCTATTGTACCAGAAAAATATTTTATTAATGTTTAGAGCTGAAGCATATTTCCCCAATATTTATTAGTCAGCAGTCACATATTTTTCAGTTTCCCAGGCACGGGATGTATCAGCAAACAAAATAGATGCGTGACATTTATAGACAATTAAAGGAGAAGGACATTAAGATACTCAAGTATAAATAAAATTATAAACACTTCTTAAGGGAAAGGTACAGGCTGCTATAAGAAAACAATAGAGGAAGCTAATTGAGTTTGAAGGATCAGGGGAGAAATCCTCACAGAGAATCCTGGAAGATAGCAAATGCCTAGTGTGGGAGGACAGGGCTAAGAATGGCAGAGAGTGGCCCCAATGAGGCTGGAGAGATGAGCAGTCAGTGCCTCCCAACACTTCATGTCTTTGATAGCATTTTCAGACTGTTCAAGGATCTTTGTCCCTGGCATTGATTTGATCTGCTCTATAATTTGATTCACTTTGATTTTCTGCTGCATTGGATATTAAACCTATAGTCGTAAATGTGTTAGGTGAGTACTCTACCACTGGGATATACTCTTAAACCCTGGTCTGTATTTAAATTTTTGTTCTTTTTACTTTTGTAGAGAACCAATGTTTTCTAGATAATCCAATGCTGCCTAAAATTGTCTGGCATTTTCTTGACAAGCATCTTATTTTTTTTTACTCTTTCCCTCCACTCTGTGCTCTCACCATAGACCTGGACAAGAATGGTAGCTGGTGGCTATGACACAGAATGGAGGTTAACCTGTCTGAAAACATCTTCCACCAAACAAACCAGTCTGTCACTGTAAAATCTGATGTCAGTCTAATTCTTTGGACATAGGCAGAATATTACCAGTGTCTTTGCCAGAATGACACAGGAGTAGACCCTAGATGAGTCTATTGAGAGTTCTCATTCCCCCTGAAACCACATTGGCTGGATGTCCTCTGTTCTCAAACTTTTTATCTTCTAAGCTTCTATGCTACAGGCATTAAAAGGCTTTCTTAGCCTAGGGTTCCAAATGACCTGCATTCATTTCTCAATCACTTCATTGGGTTCATTTTAGCAACAGCTACACCTTTCCAAATCAATTTTATGTGTTGGCTCCTTTCCTCACTGCTGTGATAAAATACCTTGCAAAGGCAACATCAGGGAGAGAGGGTTCATGTTGATTCACGGTTCTAGAGGTTTGGCCTATCAAAGTGGGGCAGTTATGGTGACAGCAGCTTCTGGCATCTGGATACATTGAATCTATAGTCAGGAAGCATGTTGAGGGTGGATAAGGAGAGACACACACAGACTGATAGAGACAGAGAGAGATAGAGAGAGGAAGAAGAATGTTGGTGATAGTTACCACTTTCCTTTTATCCTAGGAATGGTACTACCCATTATTAGAGTAGGTCTTCCCACCTTAATTAACCCATTCTAGAAGCTCACTCATAGATAAACCCACAGGTATGTTTCCATGGCAATTCCAAATCCAGTCATGTTGACAGAATTAACCATCAAAGACACATTATTTTGAACCAACAGTATTTAGTCGTGGCTGTGGTATGTTGTAAGGGGAGTTTTCACAGACCACATCTAGAGTTCTGCTTTTGGCAAATGAGGAGAGTGATGTGTTGTTTACTGAGATGAAGAATATAAACCAAGAAGGACTTTTTACTTGGGAGGGAAACAGATCCAAGTAGAAATGTCAAGTAGACAGTGGGATGTGTAGATCTGCATCCCAGGAAACAGATATTGGCTAGGGACAGAAATTTGAATATTGTTACCATATAAAAACTACTTAATGTCACAATTTTGGAAGGTATCAGGGAAAGAGAAGAGGGAAAGTGGAATGATTAAGACGAGGCCTCAAAAACATCTCCAATTTAGTAGCTGGACAGAGGAAAGGCTAGTCTTAGGGTTTGAGTTACTGTGAAGGGACAGTGTGACTACGGCAATGAAACATTTATTTGGAGAGGTCACTTACAGGTCAGAGGTTTAGTCCATTATCATCATGTTGGGAAGCAGAGCAATGGCATATAGGCAGACTTAGTGCTAGGGAAGGATCTGGGAGTTCTTAGGTCTTGATTTACAGGCAACAGGAAGTGCTCTGAGACACTGAGCATGGCTTGAGCATATATGAGACCTTAAAGCCTTCTGCCATAGTGACACACTTCTTCCAACAAGGCTATATCCACTCCAACAAAGCCAAACCTCCAAATAGTACCACTTCCTATGAGTTTATGGGGGCAATTACATTTGAACTACCACAGAGACTTTGGTATGGGTGAATAGACAAAAAAGAGGAATGAGATGGGATGTAGTTCAGTTGGTAGAGTTACTGCCTAGCAGACAGGAAGCCCTGAGTTTAATTCTTAGCATCTATAACTATAGTTATCATGTTGTACAATACATCTCTAGAAGGTATTCTTACTGTCTAACCAACAGCTCCCAACTCCGTTTCTCACTCAACTCTCTCATTCTAGTCTCAACTTCTATGAGGTCATTACTTTACACATGTACATATGAGTGAGATCATGTAGTATTTGTCTTATTGTCCCTATCTACTCATCCATTTGATTCCATGACTGATTTGCTGTCTTAGATGTTGTAAATGTTGCCATGGTAAACTGGGACATTTCTTTAGCATGTGATTTTATTTCCTTTGAATAATTTAGAGGTGAGATGACTAGGTCATGTAGTGGTTCAGCTGTTAATTGGGAGGAGGTGATAAACACCAAACTGTTTTCATTTAAAAAGTCCATACTCATGCTAGTTTCTGACTAATAATCTATGTTTTGTAAAATCCTAAGTGTTTCAAAGACTCAGGACCTTCACTATGTGAAACTGTACAATTGAAAACCAGGTAAAGTTCTGTTCTTTCCTTTTTTGCACTCTTATGAAATTGAGATCATTAAGTCTGTGACCTGTTATGATTTGAATATGAGATGCTCTTCACAGGCTCAAGTGTTAAGATTGAGGTTCCCTGACAATGCTATTTTGGAAAGTTCTAGAAACTTTAGGAAGTATGGACTAGCTCTAAGAAGTAGGTCATTGGACATGGGTTCCTGTAGCATTCTTGTCCCTGGTTTCTTCCCCCCATCTTTCCCTCTCCTTCCCCTTCCTCTACTTTCTGGCCACATGATGAGAATATCTGTAGCTTATGGTGCCCTTCTTGCCCTGCTGGACCCAGTTGTTGTGGATGTGGGTATTCAGTGCTGTCCTGGATGCTCAGCTGCCCTACTCTCTGGTTGTGGTGATTTTTGGGAACTGTACTGATTCTACTTTTAGTTTTGCTTCCTAAACCCAACATGTTAGTTTGTGTTTAATTTTCTTATATAATGGAGGGCTCTTAGTTTCCACATCATTTCCTTTGTGTTTGTGTGTGTGTGTGTATGTGTGTGTGTGTGTACAGAGTATTTAAATAGAGAGGATTTCACAGAAACTAATTTTGAGCCCCAGAGTCATTTCCCAGCATCTTCTGATTAGTCTTGAAGCATGATAGCTACTCTTTTATTTATCTTCTCACACTAGATGGTTTTTGCTACTTTGTTGAAGAATTTCATAAGAAAGCAAATGGAAACTTGAAATGGTTGGACAGAATCAGCTGTCATGTAATTAATTTTATTTCATATAATTATACTTATTTTTATTATTTATTTACTTTTACATTTATTTTAATATAGTAATATTTATTTTAATTTTATTTCTACAAGTTTTTACCATGAATAGATTTAACACTAATTAATGTGGACAAGGATTTTTTAAAGATGTATATCCACATGCAAGTATTTGGTTTTCCTATTTCTGTAAATAAGGCAGTGATATTTCTAATTCACAGAGTAGAAGTTATTTCTACTTGTATGTACATGTTTTAAATTTAAAAGCCTATCATGGTGAAGTGAATCAAAATTGAAGTAGGCAGAATTCATCTATCTCTTGCTTCTGCTTTGGGAAAAACATTGAAGAAAAGAATTTTCAGACTGCTTCCCAATCTGTGCACTCTAGGGAGCTACACATGAGTCTATTATCTTGGGATAGTTCATAGAGTATCTCTTAGAAGATCACGGAAAACGAAAGAGTAAAGGAAGGCAGAGCTCCTTATAACTCTGCTACTAAGAGAGAAATTCCATTCTTCTTCCCATGTGTTTTGTTTCCACATATGTAATGCCATGTGTCAATGTAAATTATTTTCACTTTTCTTCAGTTTTCTTTGAATGAAAAATAGCATCTCTTTATTTGGTATTTTCAGGAAAGTGCTGAACGCAAAATTCTCTCTGAATTCCAGGGCAGGGAAGCTATTTTCAAATCGCCCAGAGCAGGGAGTTGTGAGTTGCCTGGTGTAGGCGAGACCTGAACTCTGCTATTTTGACAGAACATCAAGTGCTTTTTAAACTGCTGAGCCATTGCCTTAGACTCAGTTTTTGAGACAGGGTCTCTTGTAGCTCAGTCTACCCTTCAATTTGGTATAGTTAAAAATCCCCTTGATTCCAAATTCACCCAAGTGTTGGGATTAAAGGCATGAACTTCCTATCAGCTGTGCTGTGTTTAAGTTTACTGATACAGTACAGCGTATGTGTTTAATGGGACTTCTGGATCTGTTGCTTAGGAATAAACAAAAGGAGAGTAGGCTTTGAGAAATAACGCTGGATGAAATCTAAAGTGAAGGGAACTGTGGGGAGTAAGGGCTGTGGAGCTTGGGAGGAGAAAGGGGAAGCCACAAGGGGTCCGTGGAGAGGCTTGAACTGACTGTAGACACTTCATTCAAAGAGGACAATGGCTCCATTCCTGGGACATGTCTAACAAGTTGAACTGACAAAGAACTTTCTGCCAGATTCACCAGAACATGATTGGAGTCCAGTCATTGCCTACTGCCATATTTCTGGTTCCACATCTCATAGTAAGAGCTATATTATAGTCTCTTGTTCCTTCAAATGGGACCAGTGGGATCTTTGTTCACTGGCTGACTAATTGAAACATCTTTCTGTTACAAAACTTTACATGGTTCCTAGTTGAGTGTTTCATGTGATAATCCTTCTACAAATGCCCTGGGAATCTTTCTTAGTTTGATTTCTTTTAGAAGTATCTGAGACTAAGACTAGACTAGAGGTAATTCCTGTGTGTGTGTATGTGTGTGTAGGGGGAGGAGGGTTGTCCCTGGACAGACAACTGGAAGAAAGGTGGAAAAGTATAATGGGAGATGGTAGAGTTTGAGAGTTTTTAAGGGTTATACACTGGCCATTTTCCCAAACTCTGACTAGTGTACAGCTCTCAGAGTCAAAGGGGCCATGCAGTAAGTTCACTTCATTTTGTACATTGACACAGTGGCCACCTCGGTAAACAAACAGACTTTAAAAACTTTAATAGATACAATGTATATGAGTTGTAAATAAACCTTTCCTGCTCCTGTTTTGTATAACGAATTCTATCATTTCATGAACACAAGGTATTCTTGCTGTCAGAATAACTCTTTATATATCTGTCCATTAGCATGAAGAGTATGTTTAAGAATCTCAAAGTGGGGGGCATGGCTTTATAGTGTTGTATATACATGCTGCATGTACCTCCTTTCTCCTTAACATTATATAGTAAATATGAATATATACATATTCATATATATGGATATTTAACTAAAATATGTTCTAAGTGCATTAGAAATTCCATATCCAAATTAGAAAGTGAATAATTTTAAAAGATTTACTTTATTTATTTATTTATTATTTGTTTATGTGTATGTATCTGAGTTTATGTGTGCATACATGCATAATTATGTCCACAAAAGCCAAAAGAAGGTATAAGGTCCCTTGGAGCTGAAGGTACAGGTGGTTGTGAGCCTGATGTGGGTGATGGGAACCAAACTAAAGTCCTCTGTGAAAGCAACAAGCTTTCTTAACCACTGAGCCATCTATGCAACTCCAGAAAGTGAGTTATATTTCTATACTGAGGATTCCTTAAAACTTCAACAGAGTAAAACATGTTTAAGATGTTTGCACATCCAGTTTTTGTTTGTAAACATATAATATATCCTTTAAGAAATACAAACTGCAAAGCAAAGCTCAGATGCAGTGTGCCTACAGCTTTGTACAGGGCATTCCCCTTACACTTGCCTTTTGTCTTATCTAGGCTCCCTATCTTGCTTCTGGCAGGGCACCATCTGCTCAGGGCTCCTGATGGACAAATTGCTTCCTTCCACGTGCCTGGATTGCTTGTGTGGAGTAGTGCTTAAAAAATAATTGCTTTGGGAGATCTCAAAGCACTCAGACCTCATGAATTCTTCTGGCACTTTCTGAAGTTGTTGTGGGACATGAGACTGAGGCAATAAAAGGTTGATCTAGAATATTGGAATTTGAAATTGAGAAATGCAACAAGGCATGATGGCATGTGCTTATCTTCCCAGAACTCCGCAGACTGATCAGAAGGATGAATACATCAAGACCATTTGATAGACCAGAGGCAACTCCTTGTAGGATGATCCCTGATTTACTGTTTAACATAAAACAGAAAAAAATCAGTGTGCTCCTAGATACAATGAATCAAATGATATCTTTATAAAGGATGTGTAACATGGGTTGAAGTGATGCTCAGTAATTAAGAGCACTTGGTTCTAATACAGAAGACATGGGTTTGAGTCCCAGCACACAACCATGGGCAATTCCAGTTTCAGAAGATCTGACTTCCTTTTCTGGCATCCCAAGCATTGTGCACACTTGAAGCATAGAAATATATGCAAGCAGACTCATGCACTTAAAATAAAAAGAACTGATAGTTTCTAATTTCTTCCAAGTGAAGATGGGCATGGGTTTTTCTTGGGTAGTATAACTGATAACAGGGAAAGATTATAGGCCAAGCAATTTATATCATTTATGATGTTAAAGTGTAATTTCCTCAATAAGAAGCAGGCAAGTGAAGAGAGATTTCCATAATATATATGAGGCTGCATTGTGCATGTATATGATGTGCATGAAATGAGCCACAATGGGAAGGAATTATGAATTTTATTAGCTTTAGAAATGTCTGTAATTCTGTTTTTTATTTCTGGCTCCTGCTTGATGTTTTCATCATTTGTTTGCTTATTTCTAGTTAGTTATTCTTAGATAAATCAGCAATCTTGTTGTCTTTGCATTAGATCCCAGGTGGGTCTAATAAACGCATGATTCTGTCTAGACCTGTGCTTATAAAATCTCCCAGTGTATCTTGGCTCCACCCTCCCTGCCTGACTCTGCTTAAAGTTGACCAGTTTGCAGAGAGGGACTTCAATCAGTGTCCTGTTCCTGTGGGTGGGTCCTGCCCTCTTGCAGAGGTGCTGTACTCAGTCCCTTGGAGCTTGACTTGACCAGAGAGCTGAGTGAGTAAAAATGGTGGGTTTTATGTGTCTGCGTTCAGTTCCTTCTGCATGCAGCGATAGTGCTGGTGTTGCTGTCTTCTGTTGTAGAAAGTTTCCTGTCCTGTTTTGGGTCTGGGAGGTTTGTGACCTGGCGCGCGCTCTCGCAAGCACGCGCGCAGTGGCTTTCAAACCCCAAAGAAATGAATCAGACATTTATATTACTTTAAAATGTTTGGCCCATATCTTAAGCACATTACTAGCTAGCTCTTTCATCCCAATTCAACCCATTTCTATTAATCTGCCCACCACGTGGCTCCCAGTCCATGGCTGGTCGGTACCTTTACATATCTGTTCCTCTTGGGGGTCGGATGGAGAGTGACTTAACTCCACCCTCCTTCTACCTGGCTGCCTCTGATTCTCCACCCACTTCTATGGTGCAGTGCAGGAGCCCAAACAGTTCTTTATTTACATCATACAGAAAACATTCTACCACATTTCCTCTTTTCTGTCTAATTAAAAAGGAAGGTTTCAATTTCCATATAGCAAAATCACATACAGAACAGCTCTCAAATAGGAATTACAGTCACAATATCCAGTCTATTTGTATTCACAAAATTAAAGAGAATATTCCATTATCTACCTTATCATTGTGAGTCTAAAGTTTCATATCTAATATACCTTTTAAACTAAAAAGAACTATACCTACAACTATTAAACCTTCAACCACATCAAAGATCACAGAAGGATATATTACTATCTAAATAAACAGGAAGTGCAAGCAACTTCCAGAATCTAGAAAATGACAGAGATGACACCTGTCTGCCTGGACAGTCACCCAAAGTTCCTTTGTAACGTTGGGGCATCTATCTTCAGCCTATAGGCCCAAAGTCTCTGGCAAACCTTTCAGTGATGCAGGAAATCTGACAGTCCATCAGTTGCTTCTCCTTGTGTCCTGAAGAATGTCTGGCAATGTTTTCTGCAAAGCAGGAACCTGAAGGACCATCTCCGTTTGTTCTGCCAACATTCAGAGGTCACTTTCCTATGGAACCTGCATGTCCAGTTTATACAGCATACTATCAAGCAGTCAATACCAGAAAAGTTTCTTGTCCAGTGGCTAACTGTTGCCACAAAGTAAATTCCACATGAAGTTTCCTCAATGCCCATCCTTTTCCTGAAATACATTGATGCTGCCAGGAACAGACCTGTCTCACTGTCCAGAAAAGTCTAAGTTCTTAAAATAATTTAAATGCCATATTCTGCATGTCTTTGAAGTGTTTGAAGACTACCTATCTAGTTGAAATATATCTTTGTATACCTACAAAAACCTAACTAAAATGACTATAAGTTTGCTTATCATAGATGACTATTAATCTGGATTTCTCAATTATACATTACAATTTTTAAAGAGTTACATCAACATCATACCTTAATCAAGAGTAGAAAAATACATACAGCATAACAAAATTGACCTTAAGTTTATATCAATAAATCAAAATCCACTTATCTTTTCTAATCATTTCTATATCATATCCTCCTCCCTTTTTTTTAAGATTGACTATGACCATTAACCATTTATAATGAAAGCAAACATTAATAAGTAATATTTTGGGGAAATTGGATGAAACTTTCTTTCTTTTACTACTTCCTGATGTCAAAGGACGATGACAATCTCATGGGATTTTGAAGCTGGATCATCTCAACTGGCCATCTTGGATGCTGAGAATGTTCATTTAGGTGGCCTTGGCAAATGGAACCACATTTGCCTAGAACCAATCCACAGGTTTTGATCTTCTGTGGAGACAAAAGCAGAAACTCTTTTCCTAAGTAACATATTCTTATAAACAGATTTTAAAGTCAAGACATCTTTAAAATATAAGTATTGGTTTAACTTAGCAGCCTTAGCTATCAATTGTCTCTCTGTAATTAGCTCATTAAAAGTTAAAAAATTAAAAGAAAACAAAACAAACATAATCCAGACTTTCTGTTTATTTGTCATCTTTACGTGGCCTTTTTTATCTTTATTTCCTATTTCTCCTTCTTAAAGGGCTATCTTTGCCCCCTTTTTTTCTTTTTTTTTTCTCTCTCTCTCTGAAGCCTATGTGTATTTTACATACATTGTTCCCCATTTAGAGGTTTTGAGAGTCTAAATCTGTTCTATTGAGAATTCTTAATCATTTTTCAACTCAAAGAGCTTTTAAAAGTTGGTATCACTTTAATTGCTGACTCCACCCCTTTTGGCCAGGTTTCAGTATGGCAGATAAGCTTACACCGCAGAAAAACCGTTTTTAACCGTTTCCTTTCTGTTTAGTATAAGCAGAAACCTTAAATTAATCACACTTGTGCCAAGCCTTCCGTGAAATGTATGAGTTTAAGCTGTGTGCTGCAAATGCGCCATTTTTAAATTCCTGCCTGAACACCATGCTGTCTCTGTACCATAAATCAATTCAAATACGCAATTCAGAAAACTGCTTTGGCTCTGTTTCAATGATCTAGAATGCTCTTTAAGCTTTTTAAACTTTTTCAGGCTTTATGTGGGTGTTTGGCCCAATGTTGGGAAGCCATATGTTGTAAAATGTTTTTCCCAGCACCTGTTTTGGGTCCGGGAGGTTTGTGACCTGGTGCGGCCGGGGGCGGTTTGGAACCTGGTTTGCGCACCGCGGCTTTTGTCCCCCAAAGAAATGAATCACACACTTATATTAACTTAATACTGTTTGGCCCATGTCTTAAGCACATTACTAGCTAGCTCTTTCATCTTAAATCAACCCATTTCTGTTCATTTTTCCACCACGTGGCCCACAGCCCGTGGCTCACCTGAATTTCTACATGCTGCTTCCCTGGGGAGGGATGGATACTGGCTTAACTCCACCCTTCTTCTCCTACCTGGCTGCCTCTGATTCTCCACCCACTTCTACGGTGCTGTACATAGGCCAAAACAGTCGTTTATTTACAGCGTGCAAAAAACATTCTACCACAGTCTTCTCTCTTCCTTAGTGGCTTCCTTCTTGCAGAGCACAGACTGCGGGAATGCTGGGAGAGAGCACACCACTCTTCCTCCCAGCCATGCTTGCCCTTAGCACTGGTTCATGGCCAATGCACAGACCCTCCTACAGTGGAGCCTTTTGGGGTCCCTGGTGGACCAAACACAATCTTTTCAAGATGACCCTAGATTTGCTCAGGAACAGCCATTCATTTCCCCACCAACAGCTCAGTCCACTGCAGATCCAATGTGGTTTGAACATGCTTTGTCTCTTCAGAGGCTCAAACTGGAGGTTTGGCTCCTAGTCTGGTGGAGGTAGGGGCCTATTGGGTTTTGGTTGAAGTTGGAAGAGATAAACATTTGTCTTGTGCAGTGGAATATGTGTTTGGGAGTGTGATGGCTAGTCTTATGTTAACTTGACATAAACCAGAGATATTTTGGAAGAGGGAACCTCAACTGAGAAAACGCCCTAACAAGACTGGCCTGTGGTGCATTTTCTGAATCGATGAGCAAGCAATGTGAGAGGGCCCAGTAGGTGCCACCCCTGGGCTGTTCATTTGGGTGCTGTAAGAAAGCAGGTTGAGCAAGCCAGTAAGTGGCACTCCTCTGCATCAGCTCCTGCCTTCAGCTTCTGCCTTTCTCTCAGTGATAGACTGTGATGTGAAGTATAACCCGGAATAAACTCTTTCCTCCCCAAGTTGCTTTTGGTTGTGGTGATTTATCACAGCAGTAGTAATCTAAGACAGAAAGTGAATCAATACCATCAAAAATGGGTTGTTCTCCCTCCAAGCCTCAGGAAACATCACAGAAGGGGGGCCAGAAAGAATTTAAGAGGAACACAACACTGCTCTTTAGCCTGGCATGGCTGCTGCAAGAGTGCACCTGTCAATATTGCCTCACTGTGGGGGACAGGACGACTCACCAGGCTCTGCCCCTTCTGGGATCTGTAGGCAGTTGTTGGGGGTGAGTGAGGTATTTTCTGTAGTACTGTAGGTAACCCCAGTTAAATTCTTTGGCTCTCTCTGTCTCTTCTATGTCTCACACGCAGGTACGCATACTCTCTCTTTTCTTTTTTACGTGAATGCATGCATGCACGTACATACGCATGCACGCATGGACATGTACATGCAACATGAGCACATAATGGGGAACAGTGAGGTAGAGAGTAGGAGGGAACAAAAAAGAAAGTGTGGGCAATGAATATAAACAAATATATCATGTACATATGAGAATGTTACAGTGAAGTTATTAGTGTAATAATTAATATTATTTATTAATCATACAACTATATAATTAGTAATTAATATCATTCATTGTTGTTTGGTTAAAGGGTCGAAATGCAGTCTCGTCTGCTTGTGATGTGGGCAATTCTTTATCTTTTTCAGTTTTGCCTTTCACATCTGTCTGAGACGATAACACCCCTCAGTTATGAGCTTGGGAGTGCTTCCCATTTAGGCACTCATGAGACCATAAACCTTGTCATGGTGAAGACCAGGACTGGAGGTTGCTGAGTGTCTTCTCACTACCATCGACTGACTGAGAAAGATGGACAGATGGATGAACCTCACAGTCTTGGAAGGCTAGAAACACATGCAGACAAGCAGGAGATGGTTATGCCCCATCATTCCTTTCTCCAGTGATTTCTGTCATGAGCTCACCAGAACTGGATCACCTTTACTGCCTATGCTTCCTGCTCATTTCTTTCTCTTCAGGCTTTTTAAAAAATACTATACTCTAACATTTTATTAATTCCTTGAGAATTTTACACATCCATACAATATATTTTGATCAGATTCACCTCCTCTTCTTCCCCTAACTTCTGCCACATCTACCTCTCATGGAAGATGGTGTGCTTCCATCTTGGTATCTGTTTCTCTTCCTCCCTCCCTTCCTTCCTCTTCCTTCCTTCCTTCCTCCTTCCTTCCTTCCTTCTTCCCTCCCTCCTTCCCTCCCTCCTCCTCCTCTCTTTCATTCTTTTATAACCTGTTATATCCACTTTGTGTTCTCCATATACTCTGGGGTGTGGGTCTGTTTATAGGAGTTGGTTGATTGACCAGAGGCCACACTTTTAAAGACAACAGATTCTTCCTCTTGGAGTAGTCATCAGATATCAGTATCTCCTTAGACAGAAGTGGGGCTGCTGGGCCCCCTTTTGCTCCAACTCTAGGCCATCTTACAAATAAGGAAGAGGGTTGAAGGAAACCTTGGATGATGGCAGTGTGCCAGGCAGTCTTGGCTTGCAAGAAAATTTGACCTGGCAGTTATAGCTTATTATCCTTGCCTTTACCCTGCATCTGCCAGAGAAAATACCTATGTAAATAGCCTGAGGAACCAGTGGCACAACTCTGAGACCACACTGCAGCACCGCTGACACCATGTCAGGGCTCTGATTTACTATGGGTTGAAGAAATGAGGGTTACCTTGAGCTCTGAATTACTACATCCCGAGGGCATTCTCTGGCATTCCACCCAGGCTGTAACCAAGTCTTCCATGCTTCATTTATGGGATCTGACACTATCACAGGCTGCAGCAGTATAGCTGTAGGCTCTAGTAAACTCCTAAATTAAAAGTCAACCCAGTCAAGGGTGTTTCGATGTCCAGAGATTTGCACGCGGCTCCCACTAGGATTAATGCTTGAGTTGCTTCTGACTCACTGAAATTAGTGCAGAGCCTTCCATTTTAGCTCTGTGCTTTGCATGGGAAGCAGAAGCTGAGTTTCACACAGGCCAGTCACTTTAGAGATGCTGCATATAGGAGGCACATTACATATGTAATGCAATGGTCAAAAGAAAGCATAAAAATGGTATATTGACATTGCTTCAGCACTGGGAGACTTGGGGTAGGGAAAAAGTTGAGGTTAAAATGCAATCTTTGTTCATTACTGGATAGTTATTACTAAAGAGGATTTTTTTCCCACTTTATTAGGTCTTTATTCTAGTTTTAGTCTGTTGTGGTGACAAATGTCATTACCAAAAGCAACTTAGGGGCAGAAGGGTTTGTTTGTCTTACATAACTGTAAAGGGTCAAAATCCATCACTGAAGGGAGCCAGGGAAAGAACTCAAAGTAGGAATCTTGAGGAGAAGCTGTGGTGGAATGCTGCTTGCCAGCTTCTTCACAGGCTATTACTTAGTTATTTTTATTTATATTAATTTGTTTAAAAAACCTGTGTATTAGTGTTTTGTCTCCATGGATGTATGTGGACCACATGTATGCAGTACTCATGGAGACCAGAAAAGGGTGTTTACCTCCACAGGACCTGGAGTTAAAGGCAGTTGTCAGTGGCTATGCAGATGCATACATGGTACGATGTGACAGATTACAATCAAAATGCACGCTGCACATTGAGATATATTTTTTTTGTACAAAATTACCTTTAGATTATGTGCGTAAAGTTGTATATAAAACCCAAATGTACTTCTCGTTTAAACCTGTGTGGGTTCCTAGTATATCTTATTATGTATGCATATGTCCCAAATTAAAAAAAAACCAAATACATGATTTAAAGTATTTCTCAGTTATGAAATATTCAACTTATCATATGTAGCTGATAGTATGAAACCTCTAACTCCATTTCTCAAGAATCCAATGCCTTTTCTTAGCCTCTCTGCACACTGCATTTATGTGTGCACATTCATATGTGCAGGAAAACACCCATACACATAAAATAGAAATAAATAAATCTTTAAAAAATATATTAGATTCTTGGATTTGATTGACTTTATGGCTTCGACAAATAGTCTATCTTTATAGACCTTAGTGTTTTACTGTTCAAAGTGGTCACAACATTTGCCTTGTGCTGGGTGTAAATATAATGAATATTACTGTTTTAAAATGATTGTGCTGTGCTACTCACATAGCAAATTATATATTTAAGGTATAAATGTGCTATCCTAAGGACCTGGCACTTGAGAGACAGAAGCAGATGGACCTCTGAGTTCAAGGCTAGCTTTGTGGCTTTGGCAAGACCCTGTTTGAAACATAACAAAACAAAAGCCACAAAAAAAAAAAAAAAAACCCCAGCAAACAAAACCCACAACCTCCCTCCCATTACCTAAAATACTTTACTGGTACCAACTCTTCTCTTTGGTTTTGCACTGTATTCAGGCAGAGTCCAGCTAACACTCTACCACTGAGGAAAGATGAAAGGGCACACTACCTATTTATGAGGCTGGCAGAATACCTTCGTCAGCTTCTTTGTTCATAGACACTCAGGTGTCTGACCAGAAGCCACCAGACACTTAATTGTAGTGTTTTGGTGGTACAAATTGGTATGATACCAACCCACTGGTAAGAGAGTTTAAAAACAATATATATTGCTGAGTAGTGCAACTGGCTACAGTTGCCACTGGTATATTTTTTTTTTCATGTTTGCTTGTGACAAGCAGTTTAGAGTGGAAAATTGTCCCAGTTACTCAGCACTGATGGGTAATCAATGTGTTCAGCAGCCATTCTGTCACGGGTGAGAAACATAAAGCTGGACTCTTTGATCTTACAACATGTGGTCAGCTAACAATTTGCAGAAATGATCAGAAGAGTGGAAAGCCAAAGCAGAATGGAAGCAGACCTTCTGGGAGTTCTGTTGCATGGGCAGCGTCTCTATGCTCATGCTCCCGGGAACTTAGAAAAAGGAAGCCATTTAAAACAGAACTTAACCAGTTGGTCTGCTTTGTAAATTTTGACCTTCAGGGAAACACATCGTTTGTTTGTGATCTTAGTTATCCCAGACCAAGTCAAACAAGGTGAACAGCTCTATTTGTGTTGAAAACAATGCAACAAAGCATTCTGTGAGACAGGAGTACATCTCCAACAAAGTGCTATTAACATAAAGTTCATGAAAGCTTCTCAAGGTGAGAACTGTAAGTAATCTTAGGAAACAGAAGTAATAGAGTTGGTGAGACGTCAGGATTCTGTGCAAAGGTGTTTGATTTCTCAGGTGACACTCATCATTCCTGACTGTGGCCCTAATGACTTGAAGCCATCTCTGAGTCCCAGCACAAGGAATAAGGGAAGTGCAATGAGATTACCAACAACAACAATTCCAGCTGAAGCTCTAAGACAGCACCTCTGAGAAAACAGCCCATGATTCTTTGAGGGGACTCGTGTCTCTGTTGGGAGCCAAAGCCTAACTTAGCCATATTTTAACTCCTACAGCTAGCCATTTACCAGCAGTCTATACCCTAGATAGCCAATTACCAGAAGACTACACCCCTTATTGTTTTAAGCTAAACCATGACTACAGGATTTCTCCTTGACCTTCTCAGATCAGCAGGTGATATCCTCCAGGCCCTCAACTGATAACAGATAGATTTCCATATCAATTCTACCCTGTCTGTTACTTCCTCTCACAGGCTTGCCACCTTCTTTTGAATAACCCATCCCTTTCCTCCCAGCCACCTGCATGGCAGAGATTCTGTATAAATATTGGCTGAAACAATAAAGCTTCAGAGGACTTGATCAGAGATCTTTGTCTTGTCCTTCTGTTCTTTGTGTTCCTGCCTTCCATTTGTTTCATTCCCAGGTTCAGGTCCACGCTGAAGACCTTGCTGGCCAGGGCATATCTCCAGGAGAGAGAATGTATGCTGGGTAAGGGCTCTGGTCATTCTTGGAAAGTTAAGGTACAGCCTGTAATTCCACATCTCCAGAGTCATTGTCACGTCTAAGAATTTCTGGCACATAGCAGCTACGTGATAAATAGTCCAATAACCTGATGCTGGCAGAACACACCTTATATGGAGGGCACACCCATAGGTGTGGCTATGAAATCTGTGCCCACCAGTTCTCTTATAAGGAGACCACAGGGAGAGTCATTTCTTTTTTCCTCCTTCCTTGTACCTGCCCAGCAACTTCCCCACATGAACTCTAGTGTGGCAGCTGGAAGTATGTCTGTTCTCATGTGTGGAACCAACAGTGTCCTCATGATCAACAGGATCTTATAAGCTACAGGATCAAGAAGGCTCTAGAACATCAAAATTGAGTGTGACAAGAAAGTAAAATTTCATCTTCTTCCTTGTGTTGAAATTTTAGGCATTATGACTGTCCTCATTTTCAGTGCAAGGTCACATTAATCTTGTACCATTTATGGGTGTTTCTACCCAGTGGAAGAGTTTTAAGGCTATAAGCTAAGCCAAGATGGGGATTTGTGGTAGGACTGTTTCCTGTATGTGATGCTGTAAATAGAGTAATTGTTTTGGCCTATGGCGTGCACCAAGCACCGTAGCAATAGGCAGGAAATCAGAGTAGAGACAGGTAGAAGGAGGGCAGAGTCAGTCAGTCTGCATCCAGCCCCTAAAGAAGAACCATGTAAGGAATCCAGGTGAGCCATGGGCCGGGCCTTGTGGCAGATAGAATACTAGAAATGAGTTTTATTAAGATGAAAGAGCTAGCTAGTAATGTGCTTGAGACATAGGCCAAACAGTATGAAATTAATATAAGCGTCTGAATCATTTTTTTGGGGGGGGAAAGTCGCCTCAAGCAAGGTCTGAACTTCTGGCCCAAACAGGTCTGGAAATCATCTACAACAGAGGTTAGTTAAAATGTATATTGATTCATAATATAAACGGACACAACATACTAGATCCAAAAGGATATAGAAATTTAGGAATTTCAATAAATAGAGAAAATGGCAATTTAGTAAATAACTTCTTAGGCATCTAAAATAATATTTGAGTATAATAAAAGAATTAAATAAATATTCCAGAATATAGTGCAAGTTTGTAGAACCTTTTATTTGGAATGTGAAGTGTAACAGGAGGTTTCTGGCCCAACCTAGCCTCATGATTCAGACCCACAGACCTGCAGTACCAGACCAACTAGCCCCAAATAATCACACAAAGTCTTACATTAATTTCATGCTGTTTGGCCTATGGCTGTGGCATATTGCTAAGTAGCTCTTTCATTTTTATTCAACTCATTTCCATTAATCTGCCCTGCCACATGGCCCGTGGCTCACCTATTATTTCCTTACATGTTGATTTTTGGGCGGCTGGATCTCTTCTGACTCTGCCCTCCTTCTCCTACCTATGCTCCAATTTCCTCGCCTACTCGTACAGGGCCTGCCATAGGCCAAGACAGTTTCTTTACTTCACAGCATGCAGAAAGGCATTCTCACATTAGTAAGGTGTTGACCACAGGCTCACCTGTTTGAATGTCTGCTCCCCAATTGGTGGCGCTGTTTTGGAATGGTGCTGGACCTTGAAGAGGCAGGTCTGTCTGAAGGAAGTGCATTGCGGGGAGGTGGAGCTTGAGGGTTACAGGCTAGCTGCTTCTGGCTCAGTGCTCTGTATACTAGTTGCCATGTGAACCAGCCCTGCAGATGGGGCTGCCTCAGATTCCCAACCATCATAGATTGATTCTGAAACTATGAACCAAAATAAGTCTGTTCTTGAAGTTGTTTCTATCAGGTCTTTGGTCTCAGTGACAGAAAAGTAGATAATGCACGCCTCAGTATGGAGGTGCTTTCTCTGACATGAAATATGGAGGCCATAAATTTCAACAAAGAACTTCTTCATAGGAGTTTTTTTCAGCCTAATATTTTATGCTTTGACCTTCTAAGAGGGTCAAAAGAAAAATGAGTAAGTGTGATATTAGCACTTCATCTCTCAACCAAAACACAAAGCTCCCTGATGCCAGGGAACAGCTGGATGACATCAAAAGACCACCTTATAGAAAAACCACTAAGAGATTCGAGTAGATTATGCAGCAAAGGGAATAAAATGGCCTAAACACAGTGAAAACGTTCTAGGCAATTACTGTGGAGCAAAATGCAAATCGCAGACACACACACACAAGAACACCACAGATAAACACACCCACCACACACATGAATTTTTGTGATACATATGCACCCAGACATACACAGCTCTGTGATGCACACACATATACATACTCACATATATATACACAAACACGCACATGCATATAGCTCTTACACACACACACACACACACACACACAAACACACACACTCCTATGGGGCTCTGTGGTTTACTGGGTTGGCTAACATTCTGTAGGTCAGATGTGTGCTTGTATTGTTGAGAATGGGAGAAAACAGGGGCTTCTCATACAGACACTTTCTTTACTTGTGAGTGGGAAACTTACGGCAATTAATGAAGGCCCCTGGAGTCTTCAGTATTTACCTGTCTTTGTGTGTGGTTAGTTTTCATCAATTTTGGTATAAAATGAAGTCAAATGGGATGTTAAACATCAACTGGGAAAATCTTCCTTTCAGATTGGTCTATGGACAAGTCTGCAGGGCATTTTCTTAATTAATGATTGATATTGGAAGGCCTAGTCTATGGTGGGTGATGTCACTTTTGGACAGGTGGTCCTAGGTTCTCTAAGAAAGCAGGCTGTGTGGGTCATGGAGAGCAAGTTAGTAATCAGCACCTATCCATGACTTCTGCTTCAGTTCCTGTCTTGAGTTTCTGCCCTGGCTTCCCTCAGTGATGGACTACAAGATGTTAACTAAAGTAAACCCTTTCCTCTAGTGGGCTGTGTCCATGGTGTTTATCACAGCAATACAATCCTAACCAGGATACTTTACAACTAATTGTTTTTATATGCAAACTGTTGTTCAGTATTCACAATGATTATAGATACCTGAATCCTATGGACTTCTACCAATCTCTATGTCAGTGTTTATGTCATTTGATTATAGCTAAGTGTTGAAATTAGAAGAATGTCTACCAATTTAGGTCTGGTTAAACAAATTTGAATATATAATGAAATGGGATACAATATATTTGAGATAAAAAGAAGCTATGGCATATTGAAATGGAAACTCCTCTAGAAATATTGTCAAGGGGAAGCAGGCATAGTGTCCCATGGCAGTGATGAGCACTCTACCCTCTGCTCTCCACCTTTTAAATACAGGAATCACAGATGTTTGCCATATGTTCATCATGTATTGATTTAAGCATATCTAAAGAAAATTTAGGGCCATCCAGAGGGCCAAGCAGGTCAAAGGGGTCTCCTTTCACCTCTGACATCCTTGGGACCCATACATGGAATGAAAGAGACATCAAAAGTTGTCTCCTGACTTCCATATATTCTTGTGTCATGTGCACACCCACTCATTAAGACATAAGTAAATATATAAATACTTTAACAGTTAATAAGTAAATTATCTTAGAGACTAAATTGTCTTTTAAAAGGTAACAAAAAAGCAATGATGATGTGCCCCTGTGATGAGTATGATGGGTCAGGAGCTGTGGATAAGGGTGGAGGGGCGTGTGGGAATAAATGTCTTCACTGTGTGACACTTTATATGAGCAGTATGAGACAGTACCACACAAAACCAGATATTAGAAAAAAAATATTAGAAAAAATACCACTGGCCTTCTATATCCATTAGGATTGAACCACAGGAGCATGTATAACACACAGGTTTCATGTACATACATTACTGTAAGAACTTGGAGTGTACTGCTATCAGTGCTTGAGGGGAGAGCCCCAAATCTGTGTACCCAGAGTGCTGGCTGTCAACTCTCAGGCAGGAGCTAACCCCACAGGATTTCCTTTTCCTTGGGGAACCTCAGCTCTGTTCTTAGAGCCTTTCAGGTAATTGGATCAGGCTTCTGAGACTGTGAAGGATAATCTTTACCTAAGCTCAATGGACTATAGATGCTAACCATGACTACAAATACCCAACAGCAAAATCTAGATTGAGTAACCGTGGCCTCAGCACAGCCCCCTGATCTCCTCACTCTTCCTCTCAAATCCAGCTTAGCAGTAGAGAAGCTATGAACTCTGTGAGTAGACGTGTGTGCAATGTGACAGAAGGCCAGACCATAGTCCCTGGGCTTTCTGAGATAATTCTGAGGCCAAATGTATTGTGTTAAGTCTCAGATTAGAATCCTACCATTATTTTTGTGCTGTGATTGAACAAAATGGCACCAATTACATTGACAGGTTATTGATACTAAGAGGTAACTTTATTCTGATGATGTTGAATTCTTGTGTGCATGAACGAAGCTTCTTCAGGGAGGCAGAACCTACAGGAATCACATGTCTGTTTGTAGATGAACATATGTAGAAAGAGGTTTAAGAAGGACAGTAGGTTCACACAGATGAGCATTCTTTGAGGGTGGTGGAGTTTTTCTTATCTCTTGGTGAGTTTAAGTCAGGGTTCCAGGGAATCAGTCAATGGCCACCAAAGCCCCCCGAGCCAGAGCCTTCTGGGTTTGCTGTCTCATTTCTGGGAATAATAAGGAAGAGAGGACCATGAGAACACAGATCAAATATGGATTTATTAAGAATAAGTGAGAGCTCCCCAGAGTGGGTGGGGCTCCAGAGGAGAAATGTTGAGGTGCTTCTATGTCCTATGGCTTTTATGGGTCTAATGACCAGGCCTGGATGGAGGCCAGTGTAACCTTTATTGTGACAGGCCTGTTTTTGAGTGCATTGCTGGATAAGTCAATAAGGCATCCATTTAGCCTACTTAAGCTTCCTTTGGACAATTAGAGAGTTATTAGTCCATTTATGGGAGGGGCCCCATATAGCGTGTAATTTGCTCATGATCCATCCTTCGTGCTTCAAAAGGCAGATACCGAACATTTTGGTAATTCAAATATTGCTAAAGGGAAACTGTCATCTGTTTCAACATGATTCAGAAGGCTGGGAATCCCCACAGTCTGAAAGCTGGGTGCCCAGGGGGGCAATGCATGTCTAGCCCATGCATGTAGGTTTGAGAGCCAATTAGTGTAAGACATAGTCAAAATCTGATGGTCTCAGAACCAGGGCACTGATAACAGAGATAAGATGGATGTCCCAGCACAATCACAGAACTAAAATCACCCCTTCTCAGGCTTCTATGCTATGCATATCCTCAGCAGTATATCTGGACTTCAGGTGTATTGATGAGACCAGTTTCTTTATCAATTCTAGTGGTAAAGAAATACCTTCAGACACACACAGACATGGAGTTTTCCCAATTACCTGTATCTCCCTTAGCCCAGGCTAGCTGACACATATAGTTACCTATCACATCATGTGTACCATATAATGGGTGAAAATTCTCCTTTTCATGATTCTGTTGGGCCATGCCAGATCAAAGACTAAGATGTGTGTGCTTTAACTCCATTTTAGAAACTAGAATCTGATCACACACAGCACATTTTGGGGATTGTTCATCTATGGTCTACTTTAAGAACAGAAAGTTAGTTGTCTAGGATGACTTGAAAATGTCACCAAAGAATCCCTGTAAAAGATACATTCCTTTTTTCTTGTCCATCCATAGCAGGGGGATGGGACTGGAAGTCTTTCTTTGGGTTGAGAGTTGAGGCTGAGAAGAGCCAGTTTTCAGGACTGTTTTTGTTTTCCAGCACCCAGTCCCTACTCTTAGCAGACAGGATGCCAACAGCAGTTCATGTATTATTTGTCTGTGGTACTGCAAATAACTGCAGTTGATTCCTGCATATGGCTTTTTCTCATTTTCTCTGACATCCAGAGAATTCATGAAGGACTTACCCAACATGTTTCACATGCTGTACCTAAATATTAAAGTATCACTTTCATATCATGTTAACTACAGCAATATGTACATTTTGTGCGATGGCGTTTGAACTTTAATGGCTCTAAGTTTGGCCTAATGTTAAGACACGAGGGCAACAAAAACTCTTTGCTGTACACATAAACACACATACTAGTTGGGTGCCATAATTCTAGCCACTGTGAGAAGAAGGGTACCTGCTCGAACTGAGTTATCTTAATTAGTTACTTTGACCTACAAGCCACAAGGGAGTGGGTGTCAAGCCTTTCCATTTGTCAAGACCAAAATCTTTGATTGCCATTGTGAGATGAAGCACTTGCATGTAGCAAGTGTTTGAACATTACCTCATTCAGTGGAGCACTGTGGGACATTGGTCTTGATTCCTAAGTTCAAAGAGGCCAAATTATCAGGCCCTGACTTTATTCAGAATAGCTCCCTTATCTTATTATCCTCTGCTTTCCTGTGTTTTATGGAGTACACAAAAGAATCTTGTTTTTGGCACTATGTGTTCAACAAAGTGAGATAAAATTCACATGACGTTGAACCCCAACATAGGAATATAATGATAAAAAAGATTGTTATACTTTTATTTAAACTGATAGTGAGAAATATAGTACAAAATTAACAATTTAAGAACAGCTTAATCACAGGCCTGTGGAGGTCAGAGGACAGCTTGTGGGGGTTGATGCTCTCTCTCTACTCTATGGGCTTTGGGGACTGAGCTCAGGGTGTCACATTTGGCACCAAGTGCTTTATACACCAAGCTATTGTGCAGACCAAATCATGCATTGTTTCTTTTTCCTTTTTGGTCTGTTAGTTTTATTTTATTTTATTTTTTGAGATAGTGCCCTGGTATATAGCTCTGGTTGGCTTAGAATCCATTATGTAGACCAGCGTGACTTCAAACTCACAGAGATCTGTCTGATTCTGCCTCATAAGTGCTGGAATTCAAGATGTGCTCTACCACAACCTGTGAAATCATAGGTTATTGTTCCCAAAGATCTAAGTAACAATTTACAGTACACTTGTGCTATTTAGCAAGATAATACCATCTTACGTTTTAAAATTTGCATATGTTATTGATTTCTGTTTCTTGAGAAATAAATCATAAGTAACTTAAATCCTAGATGTCTCTCCTTACCTGTCAAATGTTGTAGTAGGATTCAGTCATTATTCTGGGAGTCTTGGTAGCCCCTGAGAATCAAGACTGCTATGAGGCATGGCAAAAATAAATGAAAATCCAGAGACACTGTTTCCAGGTGCTGTCTTCATTTCTACCTTCTGGAGAGAAGTTTGGAGCTGTTGTAATTAAAATATGGTGGTGTTTGGTAGGCAAAATGGCCTGGGTTTAGGCACCCAATACCCAGATAATATCCAAGTATGGTATCTATAACACCAGAACTGAGGATGTGATGGAGACAGATAAAATTCAAGGCATCCTAACTGCTCAGTGCTACCAAAATGGTGAGTTCCAGATTCAGTGAGAAGCTCTGTTTCAGGAAAAATAAGGACTATAATTTGTGTGAGCCAGTATCACTTCCAATTTTCTTCTAAATAACTATTGTTATGCTCACAAGTAAGTGCAGCTCTCACCTCTCATCAAAGAAGCATCTTTTTATAATAGACTGTTTCCATTATAGAAAGCCATAAGTGGTCAAAGTGCAGAGAACAACTCTATGTGGAGTGTCCATCCCCAATTAATATATTTATAACATGGCCCCAGCATGTTAGGCTCAGGGAACATTACAAAAAAGAGGTGAGAAAGACTGTAAGAGCCAGAAGACCAGATGTCTGCTGTGAGTGAGTACCTGCTGTGTATAATATGGAAGCTGCACTCATAAAATCTCAACCAAAAAAAATCTCAAAACAAGATGTGGTGGTTTGATTAGGTATAGGCTCATAGAGTCATGTGTTTGAATGCTTGGCCCATAGGGAATGGCACTATTAGGAGGTATGGCCTTGCTGGAGTATGTGTGGCCTTGTTGGAGGAAGTGTGTCACTATGGGGGTGAGCTTTGAAGTCTCCTATGCTCAAGTTACACCCAGTGTGGTTCACAGTCTCTTTTTGTTGCCTGTAGATCAAGATGTAGGCCTTTCAGCTCCTTCTCCAGCACCTTGTCTGCCTGCATGCTACCATGCTTCCCACCATGATGACAATGACTAAACCTCTGAAACCATAAACCAGCCTTAATTAAATGTTTTCCTTTATAAGCGCTGTCATGGTTTCTCTTCACAGCAATAAAACCCTAAGTAAGACAGAAGTCCTTACAATAACAACATGGACAGCAATGTCTAACAACTTCTCACAATTTCCCACCTAGAAATTGCCTGGAGGAAGAGCTTCAGGCAATCAATGGCTACTGAGAGGGAGAATCAGTCTTTTTCCAAAGATGAGCCTCTTGATAGGTATCTAGTCCCAACCAATCAGCTCTAAACACACACACACACACACACACACACACACACACACACACGCACATGCATGAGCAACACAATATAGCCTCAACAATTAACAATAATTAAAGAGATCAGGAATTTGTGGAATATCTGTGGGGGCACTGGAGAAGCTTAGGAAGAGAGGAAGATAGAAATGATGTAAGCATAGTTCTCATGTATGAAATTCTTTAAAAACAATTACATTTAAAAACAGGCTATTAAGGAACATACTCTAAGACAGTGATTGGCCTCCATGAGTGCAAGCAAAAGCAAGCCCACCCATTCACATATGTGTGCATGCATTTATGCTTCACACACACAAATAAACTATGCAAAAAAAGTAAGTCAAAACAAAACACAGAAGGGCTATTATATATGTAAGGTCAAAAGAAGAAAACCACATTTCATAAAGACTGGGGGGAAGCATATACTAAACCTTGAGTGCTCCTGAACAGCTGTTAATAGCTATTGTATGGAAAAGTTCCTTGAAATGTGCAGGTGTACACAATAGCCTCTTTACAGCCCATGGAACCCTTTGTGTTTAACAAGCAAGCCATTGGAATGCACAAAGAATGGTATTGTACCTCAAAAGTGGATTTTATCTTTTAAAAAAAAAAGCATTTGAAAAGTAGCCAAGGGTTCAAGTTTCTGTCTTGCAAGAGAGGTTAAAGTCATTTAGAAGAGTGCCCTAGGAGCTGGTGAACTTTGACACATTTCATCACCTACTGTTAACAAAATCTTGCATTGTTCCTCTACTGAAAAAAAAGTCTTATTTTTCATTTCAACTTTCAAACATACCTCTCTAAAATGTAATGTTGGATGTATGTTTGGCAATGGGCTCTTAGGTATAAGTCACCTACTTGAAAAGGCAGAGATGACTAGTTAAAACATTTATTGAACATCTCCTATGCATAAGATATTGCCTTTGGGCTGTGGAAGATGCAACACAAACACAGCACTGTTTCTTTCCTTGTGAAGTGCACAAAAGGCAGAAGAGAGAACGGATGGATCATGGCTTCTGTACTTCACACGAGTCACACTAATGGACACAGTTGAGCACCATTATTTTATGCATTCAGCCCCCTCATCCATTTGTGCCTGTAAGCTGGTTATCACCAAAGCCAACTCTATTTCCTCAGTTCCCCTTCTTTCCCTGTAATGCACTGTTCTGTGCATTGAGTTGCTTCATTCCATAATGTGAATTCTAAGAGACATCTGCTTTGGTGGTGCTTTGGTAACCCCAGAGTAGACCTCTAACTAAGCAAGCATATTAGGAACAGTTTCTTTGTTTTCCAACTTAAGCATTCCTTTAGGCACATGAGCATATCGTTCTGCAATGAGACTAGATGCTGGGATGCTACTCAGTTACAACTGACTCTTCCCACAGATGAAGGAACTACACTAGATTTCAAGGTAGAGATATTTTGAACAAGACAGGAATGGAGGACAAACACTATGGGTCTAGATTCAGATTGGAGTCTCAACTGAGACCATGGTTTGTGTGAACAGAAGAGTCCCAAGACACTGCTGCACCAAATGACCCATGGTTTCATGGAGACTGAAGCTACAGAGATAGGGCAGGCACAAGTTGAAGGTGATTTGAAGTGTGATGGCCAATCACTATTTTCATTGTGAGCAATGACTGAGGGACAAGACTTTTCATCAGTCAGTGGCACCTCCCAGTGGTGGTCCAGGTACATATAGACAGTGTCATCTGTACCATTTTCCTTTTGAGGAAGTACTTGTATTGCTGCTATCATTGCCTGCTCATGTAAGACTTCAACTTCTTTGGCTAGGTACCATCAACTTTCCAGGTTCATCCAGGCATTCAGAGATGGATTGGGACTGTGAAGCATCCAGTTTTCAGTAATAAGCAGCTACCAGGTGATGTGGGATGTCTTGTATGCTGTGAATTAGTAAGTGGCAGGTTCAGGCACTTATGAGCAAGACCTAGAAGGTGTGCCTTTGAGGTCTTAAGGACCCTTGCATTGTGGGTAGCTAGCCCCCCTTTAAAGATGGAGTTCACACTGCCTGCCCCTCTTGTTTTGTTTCTATGAGAGAGGATTGCTGCCGCTGCTGCCTGAGACATTTCAATCCTCCAGAAATTGCCCTACGAGTCAATCTTATATCAATAAATATTTCATATAAACTGCTTAATAAATATTAATCCCTTTCTATAATCAATTGCCAGTAAATAATTCCTACTATATCTAGGTTTCTTGTTGGACTACCCAGCCTCTCTTGTGTCAGCCCCTGTGTAGTAGCCATCCCTTTTATTGGCTCTGTTCATCTAGAGAACCCAACTTAACCCAGCGAGTACTGACATCTCACTTCTATCCATTTTGGACTTGCTGTGTCTGCCTTGACCTATCCAGGGACCCAGAGATACTGAGATTGCCAGAGACTCTGATGTGTCTAATTATCCCTGAGCTCCATCACCCAGTGGTGACTGAGATATACCCACATGCCCTATGAAGGAAGCAGAGTCTATCAGACTTTATTAAAAGTACTGCTCAAATTGTGAGCTAAACTAAATCAGGCTAGTTTTATTATGTGCTTCAGTCTCTCGGGTGACTTTCTGTTTCTCTTTTGGGGAAATAAATAATTACCAGCAACCCAATGCTCTCTACCCACCAGGCATCCTACATATCTTATACAAAAATGAGATAAAAAATATGCCAGTTTTTTTTAGGTTATAGGAGCAAAGCTAACAAGAACTCTCAGGCAGATTATTTTGAATTAATTGAAATATTTAGAAACATATAAGGCCTATTTGTTGTCTTTTGCTGTGAAAAAGACCAGTTCAAAGTTTGCAGAGAGCTGTCATAATTGGCTCAATAGTCAACCTGATGCAGCCTAAAGCCTCCTGAGAATGGGATTGCAGACTGGCCTGGCCTGTAGGCATATCTGTAGGGGACTGTGTGGTTGTTAATTGATGGAGACAGGCAGGCTATGCAGTTCAGTTCCTTGAACAGCTGGCCCTAGCTGCATAGGAAAGCTAGCTAAGCATGAGGCTGTGAGCGAGGCAGCATTCCTCCATGATTTCTGCTTGAGTTTCTGTCCTGACTTCCCTCACTGATGGACTGTGACATGGAAGCTGCTATTTAGGAAGGGGCAGTCTGCATCCTTGTGTAGAAGCAGGGGCTTATAAGTAGGCATAAGTGAATAGACACTAGAAACCAGATGTGGGGCGGGACATCCTGAGTTCTGGCAAAATCTTGGGATTTTGACAAGTTAAAACCATGGGGTAGGGTGCCATGGTTGACCCTCGCAAGTGGCAGCCATCAAAGAAGCATGGCTCAGTCAGTTGCTTTAGGTCAATGTTTTGTTACAACGACAAAAAACAAACGCAGTAGATTTCTTGGAGGAAGGGGCATGTAAATTTCTTTCTTTTGGAGATTTCAAATAAGAGAGAGGCCTTCAGGCCCTCCTGTCCAAAACAGGCTTTATTTTAGATGACTAGTGCACCCCTAAATGAATATCTACCTAGGATTTCAGGATATGAGCTTATGTGGAAATAGAATCTTTGCAAAGATTAGCTAAGATGTGGCCATTGCCATCTCATGGGAGGTCCCCAAGACAAGTGGATTATGTCATTATAAGAAAAGAAAAAACAGAATGAAGAAAAATAGACTGAAGAAAATTCACAAAACCCGGAAGTTGGGTTTTTGAGACTCTCCTCCCCATATCCAGAAAGAACCAACCGTGCTGTGACCTGAAGTGTAGACTTCTGTTCCCCTGAGCTGAGTCACAGCTCTTTTTCCTGTTATTTTTAGCTCATTCTTGGCCACGATATGTTATGGCAACTCCAGAGAAACAACACAAGCTTATGGCCTTGAAGAGTGGGTCTAAAGGGGAAAGAGATGTCTGAGTTACGCCTAGGATCCAGGACAAGAGCCTGAGAAAGGATGAAGTGCAAAAGAGAAGTGACTGTCATGTTGGAGCCCTCATGGGAAATGCCCTCTGACCTTAGCATTGAAGTCAGCAAAGTGTTGCTGAGACAGCTCTCATGTGGCAGAAACTGGGCCTATGGAATGAATGTTTTCTGATATACCTCAATTTGACCTGATCAGGCTGAATAAATCCTCAGAAGTCTTGGACCTCTTGGCATTAAGGACAGGTTAGACTTCAAAAGGTAGATAGGAAACACCCTGTTAATGAGAGTATTTGGACATGTTATTAGTTTTAATGGAAAGAGACTTGGCTACATGCTCACCATGAACTAATGAAGCTGCCCAAGCTTTTTACACCTTCATAATGTAGTGTTTGTCACCAATAGCTTGAAAACCTGAGGACAGAAAACCAAGGTAACTCCCTTATTGTTGCACAACTGAGATCCAAATTCAAAGCATATGCCTCTAACGGCTACTTATTTCTCTCTATGAGACTCAGCAGGAGACTACTGGTTCTTCATTACATCACATAAAAAGCTATCAGAAGAAAGTTTATCCTGTTTAGGAAGGAGGCAGTTTGCATCCTTATGCAGAAGCAGGGGCCTGCAAGTGGGCATGAAGAAGTGGAGGCTGGAAACCAGATGTGGGCTGGCCCAGCCTGAGCCTGAGGGATAGTGAAAAGTTGGAACCATAGGGTGGGGTACTATGGATGACTCCAGATGCAGCAGCCAGTGAGCTGGTATAGCTTAAACAGGAACAGGTTGTCATGGAAACAGAATAATCCAAAGGGCAGAACTTGGAGTCCAAACCAGGTCAGAATGAGATGGTATTTGAGGCCACTGCTGGAGCAAAGGGGGCACATTTAGGGCCCTAGAAGATAGATTTCTTTACTGCCTGGCTGCTGCTCAGCTGTTTTTGGTCCTTGCTGGCTGCACACAGGATCTAGCTGCCTCTGGAGAGCTGTATGGACTTTCTCATTCTTCTGGCAAATAAACAGCCTTTCTAGAACTTCCCATTACCTCGTTTGCTGGCTCTGGCTTGATGGGATCTGTGAGGAAGTTCTGAAGTAATGGTTGTATCTTTAAATTTAACTACGGTAGTTTTTTCCTTTGTGTAAGACTAAGCCTGGTTCTGAATCAACATTTTTCCTCTCAGTATCGGCCCCTGAGTACTCACTTAGTCACAGAGACTGTCTGAGAATCTCGAGGTTTGCAAGGTTCAAGAAACAAATATTTGGCTTCACTAGATTAAAGGCAGGGATGGTGTGGTGAGGTGAGGTGGTGGGGAATGGGGAGTGGACAGCTATTTGCATTTAGAAAACATCCCCAAGTCCTGCTACTATGTGGAAACTATTCAGATTCCCACTGAGCCTCTTAAAAATCCTGTTGATTCCACCAGCTGAATATTCTGCAAAAAAGCTGGGAGGACGCCATCTTATCCTGCTGTTCCCATAAGTGGAACATCACCAGGGCCTGCATACATGACTAAGAAGCTTTCTCTTGGTCCTATCATCTCTAGTCTGGTAAACTTTAAAACTATAATTTGTAAGACGTTTTTGAGATTATAATGTGAATTTCATAATTCCTCCACTTCTCTTTTCTCCTCCGCCCCTTCTACAGGTTTCCCTTGTTTGCTTTCAAATTTATGACCTATTTTTAAATTGTTATTACATATACATGTATCCCTAAAAATAGACGTGCAACCTGCTCAGTTTACATAATGTTACCTATGTATCTTTTAGGCCATTGGTACTGGATTACCAGATGCTGCTTCTGCCATTCTCAGCATTCCTTAGTTGCTCATAGTTCTTTGTCTAGGGTTGAGGCCTCCCTCATGGGCTTTCTCCTTTCCAAGTTACCCTGTCTATTGGTGTTGTTCTTGCTTAAGCCATGTGTAGGCAACCATTTTGGTGATATTTCATGTGTGTGGGTTCTCTTTATTTCTCAGAGACACAGCCTTACAGTAAATTCCTTGATTCTTTGGCTTTTAATCTCTTTGTTGCATCTTGCTCATGGATCCCCAAGCCTTAGGTACAGGAGTTGTGCTGTAGATATCCCATCTGGGACTAGGATTCACAGCTCTATATTTTGATCATTTGTGGGTTTTTTTTAGAATGCTTTCTCTTAAAAAGGGAAGTTCCTTTGATAGGGGGTGAGGCTACACTTCTCTGCAGGTAGAAGAACAAATACTTAGAGTGTAGTTAAGGATTATGCTGGTCTAGTAAAAAGGCAATTTTCTCCTCCCAGATCCATGACTTTATTAGCCCTGGGTAGTTGGCTAGGTTTCCAGTATATGGCAAGATTTCCCTTTTGTTTATCTGGTCTTAAGTCCAATTAGAGAGCTATTGGTTATCAACAAGGTATCTGTGCCACTATTATACTCTTTGAGGTTATCACACTATGTTGGCCATTGTTATAGTTCCTAGGTGTCATATCTGGGTGTAGAACTGTTTGTTGCTTCCCTCCTTTGAAAGTTTGCAAGGCACTTTCTGGTATCATGAAAACTAGTCTCATGGAGGCAGTCTTGAACTATTCTATTCTTCTTTTTGTTATCAAATTAGCATTTTAAAATTGCACACATCTCATTTAATCTAGCCTTCTATGCTTCTCCATTCCAATGGGAGATGGAAAATGATAAATAAGCACACAATCAATGGAAGTTAGACCTCTGCCTGCTTCCTTTTCTCTGTGTTTCTGCTTTGCCAGACCTCCAGATTCTTTGATGATCTCACATTCTCTTCCTTTGATCAAAACTATTTCTTTGGTTAATTTCTTATCATTCTTCCATATCTAACTTTGGCATAGCCTGTGAAAATGATCCATACAACAGTGTTCTGGACCACATCATTTATTTATAAAGTATTTTGACTTGGACCTTCTGATTCCAGGAACACTTCTGTGTAGCATCATTTTATTTAACTTCCCTCTAGGGTGAATAAACCAGCTCAATGGTTAAAGGCTCTGGCCTCCAAATCTTATGCCCTGAGTTGTATCCTGGAGACCCACAGTGAACAGAAAGAACCATCTCCTGAAAGTTGTACTCTGATAGCCACAAACATATAGTAGTGAGCACTTATACACAGACACAAAATAAATATAAAAGAAATGAAAAAATTAACTTTGCTTTATAAGATGTGTCAGAATCAAACTAGAGTCACTTAGCTAGGCACAATGGCTCAGGTCTTTAATTCTACTACTCAGAAATCTGAGACAGGGGAATCTCTGTGAGTTCAAGGCCAGCCTTGGGTGACAAAGTAGAACCCTAGTTTAACCACTCCTACAAAAAAAAAAAATGGAGTCATTTACATGAAATGCTAGTGAAATGGAGAAAGGCCTTCATATATATGTTCATCAGACAAGACCTTTTGCAGAGTCCCTGATAGTCCATGAGCACACACACACACACATATATGTATGTATATATATCCATATATATATTTTGATTCTCAGTAGTTATTTTATATTTTATTATTTTTTATTTATATATTCATTATTTGGTGATTTTATATCATGCATCCCATCAAACTCAGTTATCAGACCTCTCAGATTCATAACCAGTCTTATCTCCCTATTTAGAAAAATGCCCATCATGCTGCTCATTTGTTTACTGGAGCATAATTATACTCCCTGTCGCCAGTCTTTCCTCATCTACACCCATGCCAGAGACCATCATCAGAAATGAGGCACTGTGTCATTTGGCTATAGTCTAGCTTTGAGTTCTTGTGTACAATGACATCTCTTTCTTTTTATTTATTTTTCTTTTAAAGCCTACTAATGAGTGAGTACATCCCCTGCTCCTATTTCTGGGACTGTGATACCTCGCTCAGCAGGATATTCTCCATATCCACCCATTTGCCTTCAAATTTTAGAATATCATTTTTTCTTACTGCTGAGTAGTACTCTATTGTGTAGATGGATCACAGCTTGTTAATCCATTCCTCAGTTGAGGGGCATCTAGGTTGTTTCCAGGTTCTTGCTATTATGAACAATACTGCTATGAACATAGTTGGGCTAATGCCTTTGGAGTGTGAATGTGTGTCTTTAGGTACATGCCCTGTAGTGGTATTGCTGGATCCTTGGGGAGATTGATTTCAAGTTTTCTGAGAAACCACCATACTGTATTCCAGAGTGGCTGAACACTCCCACCAACAATTGAAGAGTGTTTCCTTTGCTCTATATTCTCTCCAGCATAGGCTGCCATCTTTGTTTTTAATCTTAGCCATTCTGACAGGTGCTATCTCAAAGTTGTTTTGATTTGCATTTCTCTGATGGCTAAAGATGTTGAACACTTTTTCATGTGCCTTTTATCCATTTGTAATTCTTCCTCTGAGAATTCCCCTTTTAGTACTGAACCCCATTTTTTAATTTGGTTATTAAGGGTTTTGAGCTCTAGTTTCTTGAGATTTGCTTTTTTAAAGGATCTGGCCACCCCATTTTTTAATTTGGTTATTAAGGGTTTTGAGCTCTAGTTTCTTGAGATTTGCTTTTTTAAAGGATCTGGCCACAGGGAATTTAATTATGCTCCAGTAAGCAAATGAGCAGCATGAGTAGACATTTTTGTAAATGGGGAGATCATAAGAGTGGGCATGATACTGAGAAGTCTGATATCTGAGTTTGATGGGGTGCATGATGTAAACACCAAATTATAAATATATATATGAAAAAGATAAAAAATAGAAACATATTTCTGAGGGTTTTCAATATTGACTGCATAATGGAATTGGTTGTGACAAGAGGACTGAGAATGGTAGATGTGATTAATCTTCACTCGATGGCAGTGCTTCTCAATCTTCCTAATGTTGCAACCCTTTAATACAGTTCCCTATGCTGTGGTGACCCCAACCATAAAATCATTTTTTGTTTACTTCATGAGTATAATTTTGCTACTGTTATGGATCGTACTGTAAATGTATGTGTTTTTCAATGGTGTTAGGTGACTCCTGTTTAAGGGCTGTTCAACCCTCAAAGAGGTCCATGACTCATAGGCTGAGACACCCTGCTCTGTGCTATTCGTTTAGGGGGTAGGGAGGAATTGCTGGATATGCCAGTGAGGGTCTGGTAACCCTCCCCAACCCTTGCATTAAAGGGGACAGGGTATGTGTGTTAGTATGTTGCCTGCATGTATGTTTATATGCACTTCCACTAAAGCTAAAAGAGGGCATTGAGTCCCCTGAAACGAGAGTGACAAATGGTTGTTGTCATGTGAGCACTGAGACCTAACAAGTGCTCTTACGCAATGAGCCATACACTTCAACTTTTTTTTTTTTAAGAGGCAGAAGATCAGTAGTTCAAGGCCAGCCTTGTTGGCAAGTACTTGGATGCATCTCAACAGCACCTTGAATTTACTTTCCTCATGTCTCAGCCTCTGGTGTCCTTGAATTATGTGTTTATGGCGCCATACCTATCTTTTCCTGATTTATGTTTTACCTAAAGCTTGTCATCCAAACAGAAAGCACTTCCAATGCACATGAATACCTCTGCTAATTTTTCACAAGGGAAACACTTGCATACAGCCAGAATTTGTGTCCAGAAATATATTTTCCTAACCCAGTAGTTCTCAGCCAATGTGTTTCAACCCTTTGACAAATATTTAGCTTTAAAAATATTTGCATTGTGACTCATAACAGTAGCGAAATTATGGTTATGAAGTGGCAGGGAAGATGATTTTGTGAGTGAGGGCCACCACAACCTGAGAAACTATATTAAAGGGTTCTAGCATTGGATAGGTGAGAGCCACTGCTAAGGCCCAGGCTGTGATACACCTTGTTTGGGGCATGATATTGTTTCTTATTTGTTGTTCTTCAATGCATATGCCAGGGTGTCTGGATTGCAAGCTTCTGTGGTGGTGGTTATGGGTGTCCTTTCTCTGTCTCCTGTCCTTCTACAGGAGTAGTGGGATTACAGATTAGTACTACACTGACCACCTTTATGTGGGTCTGAAGATTCATAGTCATACCCCCCGACTTGCATGATAAGTGCTTTACCCTCTGAGCCATCCCCCAGACCCCAAACAGGTTTTTAAATGTGTAAAGGCTGAACATCAGTGAGTGTGGGAAGAGAAAGAAGCAGAAATGGGAGCTCCAAGGAGAACCAAGAGCTGCTGAAGTTCATGTACACTCTCCTGAGAAGTGATGCTTCTATCCAAGACTTCAAAGAGGCCAAGCTCAAAACAGCTGAAGCTAGAGAGACAGGACATGTTTTTATTTGTCAATGCAATGGCAATCAAGAATTGCTGTGAGATATTGTTCTTGTACACTGTAAAGATTTGTTGCTTGTATTGGTTTAATAAAATGCTGATTGGCCAGTAGGAGGTATAGGTAGAGCTAGCAGCCTAGGAGAATTCTGAGAAGTGCAAGAGCAGAGCAGAGACACTGCCCAGACTCAGAGGGAGGAAGACGAGAATGCTTCTCTGAGAAAAGATACTAAGACACATGGCTAAACATAAATAAGAAATATGCATTAACTCAATGTTTAAGAGGTAGATAGTAATATGCTTGAGCCATAGGCCAACCACCTTGTAATTAGAAAAAAAAATTGAACACTCCTTTATGATAAAAGTCCTGGAGAGATCAGGAATATGGGGAAAATACCTAAATATATTGAAGGTGATTTACCAAAAGCCGATGGCAATTATCAAACTAAACAGAGAAAAATTCAAAGCAATCCCATTAAAATAAAGATTTAGACAAGGCTCTTCCCTCTCCCCTTATCTATTCAATATAGTTTTTGACTTTTTAGCTAAAGCAATGAGAGAACAAAAGGAGATTAAGGGGATAAAAATTGAAAAAGAAGTCAAACTATCTCTTATTTGCAGATGACATGATTGTATACATAAGTGACCCACAAAATTCTACCAAGGAAATTCTACAGCTGATAAACACCTACAGCAATGTAGCAGGATACAAAATTAACTGGAGGAAATCAGTAGCCCTCCTATACACTAAAAATAAAAGGGCTGAAAAAGAAATAAGGAAAACATCACCTTTATAATAGCTGCAAATAGCATTAAATACCTTGGTGTAACTATAACCAAAGAAATATCAGATCTGTTTGACAAAACTTTAAATCTCTGAAGAAATGAATTGAAGAGGTATAAGAAAATGGAAAGATCTCCCATGTTCCTGGACAGGTAGGATCAATATAGTGAAAATGGCAATTGTACCAAAAGCAATCTATAGATTCAATGCAATTCTCATCAAAATGCCAACACAACTTTTTACAGACCTTGAAAGAACAATACTCACTTTCATTTGGAATAACAGGAAAGCCAGGATTGCCAAAATCATTTTGCTCAACAAAAGAACCTCAGGAGGCATCATCATCACTGACTTCAAATTATACTATAGAACCACAGTAAACAGTCTGGTACTGGCATAAAAACACACTTGTGGATCAATGGAATCGAACTGAAGAGCCCAACATTCATCCACACACCTATGAACACCTGATTTTTGACAAAGAGGCCAAAAATATTCAATAGAAGAAAGATAGTATCTTCAACAAACGGTGTTGGAAAGAATGGATGGTATTGTGTAGAACAATGCAAATATATTCAAATCTATCACCCTGTGCAAAACTCAAATCCAGGTGGATCAAAGACCTCAACATAAACCCAACTACACTGAACTTGATAGAAAGTGGGAAATACCCTCTAACACATTGACGCAGGTGACCACTTCCTAAATATAACACCAGTAGCACAGACACTAAGAACAACAATAACTGGGATCTCCTGAAACTGAGAAGCTTCTGTAAGGCCAAGGACACAGTCAATAAGACAAAATGACAGCCTACAGAATGGGAAAACATTTTAACCAACCCTACAAAAGTGACAGAGGATTGGTCTCTAAAATATACTGAGAACTCAAGAAACTAGAGCATCAAACCCTTAGTAACCTAATTAAAAAATGGGGTTCAGAACTAAAAAAGGAATTCTCAGCAGAAGAATTACAAATGGCTAAAGGCACATGAATAAGTGCTCAACATCTTTAGCTATCAGAGAAATGCAAATCAAAACAACTTTGAGATAGCACCTTACACCTTTCAGAATGGCTAAGATTAAAAACACAGATGACAGTCTATGCTGGAGAAGATGCGGAGAGAGGGGAGCACTCCTCCATTGTTGGTGGGAGTGTAAACTTGTTCAGCCACTCTGGAATGCAGTATGGTGGTTTCTCAAAAAACTGGGAATCAATTTCTTCAAGAATCTAGCAATACCACTTTTAGGCATACACTCTAAAGATGCACATTCATACCCCAAAAGCATTAGCTCAATTATGTTCACAGCAGCATTATTTGTAATAGCAAGAACCTGGAAACAACCTAAATGCCCCTCAAATGAAGAATGGGTTAATAAACTGTGGTACATCTGCATAATGGAGTACCACTCACCAGTAAGAAAAAGTGATACTCTAAAATTTGCAGGCAAATGGACGGATATGGAGAATATCCTCCTGAGTGAGGTATTACAGTTCCAGAAAGATAAGCAGGGGATGTACTCATTCATCAGTGGACATAAAAAAAGTGATTTCATTGTATACAGAGCTCAAGATTAGAACATAGCTAAATGACAAGTGCCCTACTTCTGCATTGATGGCCTCTGGCAGGGGTATGGGTGAGAAAAGCCTTGTTTTTCTGTGGGTCTAGCTACAGGGAGTTTAATTATTCTCCAGTAGGTAAATGAGCAGCATGAATGGGCGTTTTTGTAAAAGGGGAGATCATAAAAGTGGGTATGAATCTGAGAGGCTTGATGACTGAGTTTGATGGGGTGCATTATGTAAAATAATAAATAGAGAAGTAAACAAACAAAAAAGACATGATCAATACCCTTAAAATTTCAGTCTGTGATATAATTAATTTTAAATCTTACAACTATAATAGTAATTAAATTAAAATATTTTTAAAAAATAAAATATCAAATATTACAACCATAAAAGACAGTCACCTAAAATTATAAACAAAATAGTCTTTTCTAAAAATATTCCCAGTTTATAGTGTAACAAAATTAACCTTAAATTCATATCAATATATTAAAATTTATACCAGTACAAAGTATTTTGAGGTTAATAGTTTTTTCTTGGAATAAATTAGATTCAACAATCTATTTTTTAATCATTTCTATATCATATCTCCCTTTTTCCCTATGAAGAAATTGATTATAATCATTAATCATTTGCAATGAAACAAACATTCATAAAAAGTATTTTGGGAATTTGGGTATAGCTTTGTATAAACTACTTTCTACTTGGTTAAGGGTACTGACAATCTTATGAGTGTCCTGAACTTGAATCATCTTAGTCAGAACCCTTGAAGCTGATGTGGTGATGTGGCCATCTCTTTCCATAAGAGATTTTTCAGGGGTTCTTCTTTGATCAGACTTTATTTTCTTTAACCCAGAATGAATCCTTAGTCTCTCATTTTTTGTGGAAATAAAAACAAAATCTCTTCTCCAAAATAGCCTATCTTTTGATTGCAATTTTAAAGTCAAGTCATTTGCAAAATGTATAGGTGGGATTAACCCAGCAACATTTATAATCAAATGTTTATTAGCAGCTTTTGCTCCTTCTTCTGCAGTCAAACAATTCAAAGACAACATAAAATACAGTATCCTGACTCAGATAAATATATATCTTTATTTTTTTAAAAAAGAACTTTCTCTATCCTTTCTCCTTTTGCTTTTCCCAAGTCTTTTTAAACAATGTAAACCCTGTAGAGATTTTTTTAAAAAATCTGTCTTTACTGTGTATCTTGTACCTTGTTCTGTTTTTGACTTCACCTTTAATCATCTAAGGTGTGGCTAGCGTTAAAGGCTCAGCTATGGCAGTTTGGCAGAGGTAATAGTAGGAACTACATCTACTACCCCAACTCTGGGGGATTTTAGGGTCTATGCTCTCACCAAGTCAAGCATTACTGCCTGCTGCTTATAAACCCTATTTAAATGTTTGGCACCAGAGGCTCTTAAATGAGTTTTCTGCTGGTTTTTGCCTCTAAGGCTGAGTCAGGAAGCATCTCTTGAAAGAGGTACACCTCTGTTCACTGCCAGGAAACAGAGCTGACCCAATAGAATGCTGCTACTAAGAAGCTGTCATCTACTCTATTTACTTTTTTATCTGTAAGGGCAGTAACCTTAAATCTGTTATAAGCAGCTTGTGATTGTACCAAGGCTTCTATGAGACTGTGGGAACACATGTTGCAGCTCAAGCTGGAGGCCTCACCCTAGACATTTTGTAACTCAAGCCCAAATGGCACTTTATACCATGGCCCATTTGAGAGATATAACTAGAAAGCTGTTTTTGGCTCTGTTTATGTGTTCTAGAATACTTTTTAAGCTTTCTCAGGCATTATGCAAATTTAAGTGCCCCATGTTCGAAAGCCATTTGTAGACATTTCTGGCCCATCTGGATCAAGGTCCAGACCTGCAGTCCTGCAGCTGCTTAGCTCTAAATAATCACATAAGGGATTATATTAATTACATACTGTTTGGCTTATGACTTAGCATTATTATCAGCTAGCTCTTACAACTTAAATCAACCCATTTCTATTAATCCATGTCTTGCCATGTAGATATTGGCTTTACCTGTGTTCCAGTATATCTTATTGCTTTGAGTAGTAGCTTGCAGCATCTCCGTCTGACACTGTCCTTTTTCTCCTTATCTATGCTTGATTTTTTGCCTGCCTATAAGCTGGCTTGCCATAGGCCAAAACAATTCCTTTATATTTAATGGTAATTCATAGCATACAGAAAGACATCCCACATCAGTCAGTGATCTCTCTCACTGTGTGTAGTTGGACCACTGGAGACCTCAAAGCCACAGCCACAGTGACACACTTCCTCAAACAAGGCTACACCTACTCCAAGGCTACACCTCCAATTAATACCACTCCCTTTGAAGGTTATTTTTTTTTCAAATCACTACAGGAAGATTTTTAAATAGTCACTTGGCCAACTCTCCTCAAATGCTGCTGCCATCTGAAATGTCAACTGTTGGAGCATACTGCTACCTTGGGCAGGACACAACATTTTAGAGTAGGTGGTAGAGAATTTGTCTTGTATTATCTTGAGCTGTGTTACTTGACCCTGTAGCCTTAGACAAGTTATTTCACCTCTCTGGGCTTCAGCTTTCTCATTTGATACAAGAGAACAATGACATTCATTTGATACAAGAAAACAATAACAACCTTGCTGGTGAGCATTACACTGAATCAGTTTCTAGTAAGTACTATCATATGCTGGCTCCAGTAAGCAGCTTTCCACCACTGTGACAGAAAACCTGAGACAAAGAAAAAGACTTTAAGTTGAGAAGATTCAGTTTGGTTTGTAGATTCAGAAGTTTGAGCTTATGATATGTTGGCTTAATTATTTGTGGCTCAATGGCAAGTAAGAATATCATGGTGGAGGTGGAGGAGAAGGACCTGTATTCTTAAAGTCTCAGCACTAGTGAATAGTTAGTTGCCTTTTACTTTCTATATGTTTCACCTTCCTTTTACAGCCTGTAGTGGACCAAAGACAGGAGAGCTATGGCTAAGATCCAACCTAATAGAATCAACACATAGGAGGTAACAATAAACATTATCATTGTTGGTATTTAAGCATAAAGTATTTACATCTTTTTAGATCACCAAGACTTCAATTTAGATCATCAATGACTTCTTCTGGTGGCCAGCTTTGCCACCACAGAGCTGAATGGGCCCATCAATCTCAGCATAAACATGAGCTTGGTTAAAATCATTTCACAGCTTTTAGGAATGTCTTTAAAGAAATTCAGTGGTGCACTTAATTGCCCAAGCCCAGCAGAGTTGGTTCACTCTTCTAATAGACCTTGGAGAGAAGGGAAGTGTGGATGAGGAGGCAATTTCATCAGAAGGTAGTCCAAGCTTTTCTGAAACCAAAGCTGGGCACACTCAGAAAGGCCTTTGAAAGAACAGAGACTAATCCTGATGAGATCTAATGTGCACTACTAACTATGTGGGAATGCTTTCTAACATCTGTAATGTTCGACCAAGACGCTCAGTGAAGGCACTAAGGAAATTGCTCTTCCATTGAACTAGCTTTTATGGTATGAGTTTTATTGTCTCAGTTGGTCTGAAGTCTTTGACTTCCTTTATTTACTTGTCTCAAAAGACTGGTTTTTCCTGTTGGACTAAGGCCAGCTGTACAGGGTGGTAAAGCTTTTATGAGCCCTATCATGTGAGGATCACACTAATAATTGCTGAAGGCAGTAGTAAAATTTCAGTTCGTTGGGCAGTCATTGATTGTGTGTCTTTAAATATGCAGGTGCAGTACAAGGAACTAGAGGAGGCATAGTGATTACTTAGTTTTGTTTTCTGCTCTTAAAGTCATTAAAAGCCAAAGGGAACAATCTAGGTTTTAAAATATATATATAAGCAAGAGTGTTGGGAGGCCATGGGAATTTGCAAGCATCTCTAAGAATAGAAGATAGAAGAGATCACTTGTCTGTGGGTGGAGGAAATTGGAAAAGGAAGGCAGGGGACTGATCATGGGGGCTTGACTGTAATTATTTTACATGCCATTTTCTGTTTTATAATTGGCCCAAATACAGCAAGTGTCTATTGAGCAAAACATTGAAACGATGGCTCTTGATGAGATGATGTGGTTGTTCAGCAGATTTTGAACATTTATTCATTTAGTTTTCTCAATTATATTTGTTTGTCTAACACTCCATTGTTGATTAATTAGTGATGAAAGTACTGCAAGATTTCTAAGGAAAGGTTTAGGAAATGACAGAAAAAAATGTGGATTCCTTTTTCTTCTAAATTCTATGTTTTATTCTTTTCTTTCTCTCTGTAGCATCTCATTCCCTTCTGTGACTGTCCAATAAGTCAAGAGTTGTTCTACCTCATATTATTTCAACCAGAGGGAAACTGGAAGTGGTGGGATTATAGAAATGTTACACTGAGCCTGAATGCCTTAGGAATAATGTTCAGCTTTTAGTTCACTTGAGAGACGTCTAGTCTGCTGGCAAAGTAAAATCTCAATTAAAAAGCTGTCATGAGGGGCTGGAGAGATTGTTCAGTGGATAAGAATGCATATTGCTGTTGCAGAGAGGATTGGAGCTGTATTTCAGCATTCACTCAGAAAAAAAAAAAATCACAACCTCGTATAAGTCCAGCTCCAGGAGCATCTGATTGCTGTGGTCTTGGTGGACATCAAGAAACATTCTCTTCCCCCCTCTCATATGCATAAACATAATTAAATAAAATCTTAAAACTAAAACAAAATAAAATTATAAAAAAGCAGTGCATTAGAATGGATTCTTTTGATGATAAAACACTGGCTGAAAACAATGTGGGAGAAGAAAGGGTTTATTTTAGTGTATGGGTTCCAGTCTATCACTGAAGGAAGCCAGAGAAGGAGCTTAAGGAAGAAACTTGAAAGCAGGAACTGAGCCAAAGACCAAGAGGAGTGCTGCTCACTGGCTTGGCTCCTCCTCGGGCTTGTTCAGTTATTTTCCAAACAACCCAGGCCCACCTGCCTAAATTTTGAGGCTAGGACAAAGATGAACAAGAATAGGACTTTAAAAAAATGTAGTTTTGTTTTCTTAGTAAACAAATTATTCACATGAGTGTATATTTATTTATTTCATTTTTAGTGTCTAAAAGTCAATTACAAACAGAAAAAATGTTTAGATGGGAATAGACTGTCAAAGGTCACTGGTTTACACTGGGTCATTGTCTGAGAATCACATTCTCCTTGATGCTTGCTAGCTGTTGAGTCATGTTAGGAGCTGGTCTGGACTCAACCTCTGAAGCTGATGGCAGAGAGCAGTCCCACACTGGCAGGAAGATAAACTGAATGCCCTATAGATCATTTCCACTAAGAGTTTCCGTTGCACAAAACAAATCCATATTCATTCTGATGATTTCTCCACCATTTTCTCCAACTCCCAAATGGGAAAGATTAGATTCAAGCTTCCTCTCATAAATTACAGTTTTAATTCAGCAGATTTGCATAAGTCCCAAGCACCAAGCTTCTAACAAATAGTTGTAATAAATACAGCATCTATGCACCACATTATCTATTCATAGAGTTTCAAATTACAAAGCATCTACATTTTGTAGAATAGGATGGTGGTCAGATTGAATTCCCAGTGCCAGGATGGAGGCTGAGGAGCGGGCCTACGTAATGAGCACAAGGACCCTGAGTTAGAGCCTTAGAAAGTGTCAGGAGACTCGAAGACTAAAATAGAATCCCAGAGCAGGCAATTTTAAAATGAAGCAAATACCTGGAGGTGAGTCTGCACATAAATACCTTGTTAAACCCCAGATCCCAGTCATCTGTCTGTGCTCACCCCACACTGAGGTGGCTATTTGGTAATCTCAGTCCATGTTAAGTTTCTTTTGGGGTCACCAAGGAGTCTTGACTGGAGATTGGAAAAAAATCAGTGGCATTGGTGTTTCTGACTAGCATAGTAGGCATATGCTCATCTTATTTCTCTTTAGAACATTTTTATTTATTAGTATTAGCATCACCATCATTATCTATACACCTGTCATCTATATATGTATGTGTGCATGTATGTGTGTGTATGTATGTATGTATTATATATGTATGTGTGCATGTATGTGTGTGTATGCATGTATGTATGTATTATGTATCTATCTATCTATCTGTCACATTTGCTACAGCACCGATGGAGAGTTCAGAGGACAACCTTGTGGAGTTAGCCCCCCTTTTCCACTTTTATGTGGGTTCTGGAGATGGGACTCAGGCCACCAGACTTGTCCACCAGGCTCCCTAACTGACTGAACCACTGTGCCATCCCTTTCCTCTTTCTGGTTGTACTTCTCTTCCTTGCTCCTGTTTGTTGGGACTTCCTATCCCTCTTTTTCATACAGGTCTCGTTTCTCTGGAAACAAAACAACTGCCTATGGTCTTTGTCATGTCGACTTCCAGCTATGAAACACATCTCTCTGTGTTACCTCAGGACCACGCCCATCCTCATCTGATTTTATAAATTCTCCCTCTGGAATGGAAGTCACTCTTTTTCTTTTCTTTGAAAACAATTTGTTCTTAACCACAATGGAATTTCATGTCAAACTCGTCAAAATTTAGCAAGGGCTGTTGAATGGCTGTCATGAACTGTCACCTTCTTTAAAGCAGTGCCCAGGTCTGCTCCTTATTTGGTAACTGACTCTGCTGTCCTTCTTCCTCATTCTCTCAAAACTGATTGCAATAGATCATCTAAGGAAACTAACTTACTTGCTTTTTTTTTTTTTTTTTTAACAGTATGAGTCTCTTTTAATACATTAAAATAAAATCTTTCCAAATTTAAGTCTTTCAGTATTATGGTAAATGGATTCTAAATTTTAAAGATTGTCCATTTCCCAAGCTTTCATGGCACTTATATACAATCATAGCAGTTACTAAAATAATAACAATAATTACATATATTTTAGAGTTATTTTAACATTGAGAACACTTCTGATACTTATTAAGAGTGGAGAAATGATTTGTATCTGTGGCTTTAAACACAGAAAATTAGGTGGGTGTGGAGGATCAGAGTGCAAAACCAATAAATAGGTTGAAGGCCAGATTGATTCTTTTTTAACCTGAGACTAGAATTTTAATTTTAGTTTTCTGCCTATTTGAAATATAAACAAAGTAAATCTTTAGGTCTATAACATGTTTAGATTTTATTTTAACAATATTTATATTATTTAATTAATGCTTAATGAATTAATTACAGATTTAACAAGCAGTTTCTAAGTGATAACTACTGTTGAACTATCATTTTTATTATGTGTTTCAATATATACTTCATTATTAAAATTTGTATCAATATGCCCTTTGGAATTACTTGCTTGTATCAAAGGTTAGTCTCCTGACCCTGGTGAAAAAAACCTGTATTTTCTTAAAATACCAGGCAGTTTTAGTCTGAAGATTGTGGAAAATAAAAATTTTATTTAGTTTTTTAAAATAAAACGACAGGTGTTTAGTTTCTTTGAATGATTTAAAATGCATTTCAATCTAATATACTTTTATTATAGAAAATAAAAACCAAAAAGTAAAAAAATGGAAGATTAAAATTATAATGGTCCCAGAGCCTAGGATAACTACTGTTAATCCTTTGATAATGCCCATTTAAAAAAGTGTTTGACAATGGTTATAAAATTCATTTGATAGTTGTTCTTACCTACATATAAATAATGATAAATGCAAATAGTTATATACTTTCAAAGTTGTAAAGATGAGTATATTTTATTGACTTTAAATATATATTTTTGCTCTGATGAGTTATGTAAAAAGTCTATGTTTTTGCTCAGCTTGAAGAATTTTAGTTGATTTATTTTGAGAAAGACAGTTTCTCTCTATGTAGCTGTGGCTGGCCTGGGGCTCACTACATAGATGAAGTTGACCTTGAACTCCTAGAGATCCACTTGCCCTAGCCTCCTGAGTGCTGGGATCAAAGGCATACACCACTATCTCTGACTTGAGCTTTATTTTAATCATTATATATATTCAAACTTACTGATTCTCTTACTCATAGGAGATTGATTTTGTTTAAAATACTCATGAATAAATAAAAAAGTCTTGTGAATAAATTGTTGACCACAGGCTATAACATATGCTCTAGCTAGAATTATGGGCTCCCTAATTATTCCCTCGAATTTTCTATGAATTCTAAGTGTAGTGAAAACTATTCCAGATGGACAGTTGATGTTAGACTGGAAGACATCCTGCATACTGACAACACAAGAAAGCCTCGCTACTGCCAGAAAACTTAGTAACAACGGGCAACAAATATAGGGCTGAAAACATGCATGGTTGGCTTATTTTTTAAGGATTATTTATTTTTACTTTATGTTTGACATGTTGGTCTTCATGAATGTGTGTGTACCACATGATAAAGTACTCTCAGAAGCAAGAAGAGGCCATCACATACCTGAACTGGAGTTATGAAGGTTGTGAGGCACCCTGTAGGTGCTGGGAACTGAACCTGGTTTCTCAGTATGAGCAGGAGATGCTCTTAACCACTGAGCTATTTTTCCAGTCCTAAAATGAGAGATGTATTTGTCAAAGATAGTGAGGGCCAGAGATTGATGATGGTAAATTATATAATAAATTTGCTTCAGTAGTCCATAAACACACACACACATGCACATACATGCACACACATATCTCTAATAAGCAACAGAGATTCTTGATTTTACAACTTTGAAATAATTGCCTGTGTTTTTTATTAAACTTTTTTTGTTGTGTTCACTTTTTTGAATTATTTATTCTGGAGATAATTTAGGAAAAACAATGACACTCATAATTGCTTAAAAAATTATGCATTTATGCATGAACATAAAACTCCTTTAGAACCATGTAAATGTGTGTAGTACAGCTTTTTGCCATTTACCTGACCTGTACGGAGTTCAACTTCTGAGCACAAGTTAGAAAGAATCATTTTCAGCCATGTTGATACAAAGTGAGCTGCAAAGCCATGCCTGTTGAATTCCTTCTATTTTAGTTTGTACTGTTATAATATAGTGCATAAGAGTAGGTAATTTATAGAGAACATACACTTATTTCTCATGTTTCTACAGGCTAGAAATCTAAGATCAAAGATTCTGACTAGCTCAGTCTGGTGAGGGCTGCATCCTCTGAAGGGGGCACACTGTCACCGGCAGAAGGATAAGAAGATGATATCCTGAGAGACCTCATATAGCCTTCCAGCTTCACTGTGAGGGAGAATCCCACACTGCTCAGTCATCTCTCAGCACCCCCATGTAGATAGCATCTGTGCTGTGAAGGGTCAGTGCTTAAAACACAACAACCTTCTTCAACTCTGCTGGACTATCATTTTATAACTAGGTACTTTGTAAAAAGTGTTCAGGATGTCCCTTGTTTCCTTGGTGTCTGTCTCTCACCAACCCAGTACTATTGTTACTGCCACAGCTAAGGGGAGAAATTCGCACACACAGACACAGACACACACACAGACACACACACAGACACACACACACACACACACACACACACTCCCACTCTCATTCAAAACAAATTCATAAATTAACTTATTCAACAGACCCATAGGCTAGTTGAATGAATGACTGAACAAACAGTAAGCTCTTAGCCTACAGCAGAGGCACACAGAGGATGGGAAGGGCTGAGGTCAACCAGAAATAAAGCTAGAATTGTGAAGGATGTAGATCCGTTAAAGAATTGCCCCCAAATAGTATCAGAGAAACATTTAAAGGCACCTGGGTAAGTAGTAAAAAACAATACAGGTGCAGTTGTTTAGAAGGAAATGGGTGGGATAATTTGATAAGCTTAATTATATCCCAACCCCAAAACAGAGTTCTTTTATCTAGACAGATTGCAAGTGAAGAGAGGCAGAGTTGGAGATGAATTTTTGCCCTGCTGTGATTCACCCTTCTTACAGATAAGGACTGGCTTGGCTCCCACACCTAGGCCCAGCTGTGTCTCCACCCACTGGGGAAAGAGGAGAGTCAAGGCAATTACCTTACTAATTTATCAGAAAAAGACAAAATTACAAAAAGAGTTTTCTCATTTCCCCCTTAATTATCTAGGTGGGGGTCCACTGTGATTAAATTTCTGAAGGGCTCTTCCTTTAGCATCTCAGGGTATGAGCTTTCTCTCCCTTCTCTGCAGCTGAGATCTGCTTTCTATTCAATTACTGCTATAATCCTGTGATTTTGGGATTTAGCCTTGCAGATACTATCTGTGGATCTCAGAGGTCACATCCCCCACCACACACAGACAAAATCTTTGCATACATTAATTTTGCTTTGACATGCTCTATAATTTCATGTGGCAATTCAGGAATGAAAGCTTCTACAGACTGGGTCAAGATTTGGTGGAGACTTCATCTTGTTTTTCTAAGATTCTCTGCTCTTTGATGAGAGGGACATCCATATGCTTCTCAATTTCTCATTTTAACCTCCACAACACTGAAAATGGTGCATTTCATAAAGATGTGTTTATTGTGTTTCTTCTATTCTTATTTTTATTTTGTTCTTGTGTAGCCCAGGCTGGCCTTGAATTTACTATGTAGCCAAAGGTAGCTAGCTTTGAATTATTGATCCTCCTGATTCTCTCCTCAAGTGCTGGAATTTGAGACAAGCTCCTCTACATTTGGTTTATGTAGTGCTGTGGATTAAACCCAGGGTTTTATGCATATTGGACCCTCCAGCAACTGTGTCATAACCCCAGACCTGCATAACTTAAAAATATTTATTATTGCCTGTGTGTTAGATGTGTATGTGATTATGGGCTCCTGTGTAGGTCAAAGGGCAGCTTTCAGCATGGATTCTCTCTTACTGTGACCTAGAGGTTCATCAAGTTTGTATTTCCACACACTTTACCTGCTGAGCCATCTTGCCAACCCTGTTTTTAATAAAATATTTTTTGAAATATAAAAACAGTTTCCATGTAGTGCTTATTATTTTTTATTTGTTTTGTTTTATGACAGGGTCTTATGATGTAGTCTAGGCTGCCCTGGAACTCACAGTCTCTTGTCAGCCTCTGGAGTGCTGGATTTATTAGTATGACCAGTGCTCCAGCCTACTGATGATTGGTCCCATTAAGCAAGTTTGGTGGGGATGGTTGTGTCCTGGGGAGGATGTGTTCATCTCTTCCTGCTTTGGTAGATACTGAAGAAGTAGAGTCAGGCAAGATAAGAAGGGCCTGTACAGCCCAAAGGATTCAGCAATGCCTCAGGTTGCCATTCTCAATACCCAGCATTTATTCTAAAAAAACTACTAGATAAGGAAGAGGAGATAAGGAAAGGCAGTTCTCTCCTTTTTCATGATAATCACCAGAAAGTCAGATTTGATTTATAATTTGAGAAAATCTAAAAGCAAAAGCCCAATCCAATGGCCTTCAGATGTAACTTTCTCAGGAGACCGAGTTTGCTCGGCAGGCCTCCAGGTGTCCAGCTTCCTCACCTTCTTATCGAGGCACCTTCTGGGGACTTTCCTCCTTCCACCTATTGGCATTTATCTTAGAAAAGAGCTTAAAGGTACAAATTTTTGTGTTTTGCTCCTTTCCTGTGACTCAAAGTGACCCTTAAAATAGTCACTATGTGAAGTTGCCCAGCCTCCCTGTGCTCTGGCTTGTGATGTGAAAAAGTTGGAATAAACCATTTTTTCAGCTCATGCCTGACCCTTGTGCACCAAAATCATTGAAACATGAGCTCAATCAAAAGTGTCCCCTAACCTTTGGAGATGGCTTTCTGCAGAGGCTCAATGCAGAAACAGAAAAAGAGGTGCTGCTTGTGTTGTAATTATTTCTCTCCTTTCTTCCTGGGCTCTACCTGGGGAGACTGACTTATAGAAGAGTCTCTATGCCAGCCCTCACTCACAATGAAGGTCACTCAAGGAGCTACTGCAGATGTGCATGGTCTCATCTTCTGGAGGGCTTCTGGAGGTCAAACTTGCAGGAACAAAGAATTGGCAGTCACCAACAAAAGGGCCACCACAAAAGCTGCAGTTCGCTTTCTTTATAAAAATTTACATTGTTAATCCTTAATCACTCTTCTAGGTATTAAAATGTGTTGGTCTGAATGTACATTAGCACCCTCTGAGTTTTAGAAGCAATTCCAGTTAAAAATGAAATTGTGGCCCACATATAAACAGAAATGATCCTCAAAGCAAATTAAACAGAGACTCTAATTACAAATCCATTTCATTTACAGACAGAGAATTAACCTTTAGTTCACTGATACATAAATATTGAGAGAAACAATGATCTACTGGTTAATAATGTAAATAAAGCATTTCTTATAAGTTGCACAGGGTTCTTTGACCACAGTTTTCAGATTATTTCCATTTTAGAATTTTAAAAGTTTTAAGGAGACATTTGTATGAGGAGAGATGTGCATGGACTCAGGATTAGAGTCATCTTCTTTTTTACTCCTATTGGTTATGTTTGAAGATTATAATTCCAGGGGGGGTGGGATGGGGGAGCGATAGTGCTATAAAATGTGGATTGTAGGGTCTGGAGTGATGGCTCAGTGTTTAAGAGCATAATTTGCTCTTACAGAGGACCCAGGAATGGTTTTTAGCACCCACATGATTATTCACAACCATCTATAACTACAGTCCCAAGGAATCTGATGCCATCTCTGACCTCCTCTATAGGTACTGCTTGCACATGGTATACACACAGACACAGACACATATACACACACACACATACATACACACACACATACACACATGTGCATGAGAGAGCAAACATACACATAAAACAACAGTTTTTAAAGTGGTTTACAATTTTCATTCATATTACTTTGTTCATTAAATACTCTGATGTAAAAAACCTTGGAATACACAGCCACTTAATCCATCTCTCTCTCTCCTTTCAAGCTGACTTGATTGGACAAGCCTTCAAGGTTAAATAAAAATTCTCCCTTGAAATAACAATTTATAGAAAACAGTATTTACCAAAGGAGACTATTAGGACTTCGGGACAGGGAATTCAATGTATTATAAAATTTGGTTTCTGTTTTATAAATCACATTCCTATCTTTTCCAAACTATAGTTGGAATAAACAAAGTAAACTGAAATTAAGCATGAATCATAGTCTTTTTTGCAAGCTAACAGCCCACTGATTATTGGTAATTTTATTAAAAGGACAAAAAGGAATTTTTCCTTTTGATTTCATGAAATGGAAGTGATAACTAGAGATGTGGTATGGATACAAACCCACCTATTCTCCTAGATATTCTGACAGATCCACTGGTGATTGGGCAAATGCAGCCTTAGAGGTTGTTTGATGCCTCTGCAAAATGGCATTTCTGCATCTGTGATGTTTGTAGAAATCTTTCAGAGTTTCTCAGTGAGTGTCAGGGCCCTGGCAAGTTTTCTTTTTTGATGACTTTCAGATGAACCCACTATTTTTTGCTTATTCATTGTGTAAGCAAATATCCATTTTATTGTCTTTCTGTCTGTTTCACGAAGACAGTTGGATAGCTCTCCTGTACGATCTCAGCTGGGGTTTTGATTGAGTTTGTCGTCTGGTTCAGCTTGCTGATGTGACTGGCATCATGATGGTTGGAAGGCAAGCATCAGCTGGATGATGGAGAACTGAAAGTCTCCTTGAGGCTTCAGAACTTGGTCTCTGTGTGTAGCTGCCTATGCAGCTTTACCAGCATGACAGCTAGATTCAACATAGTGCCTTAGGTTTCCTCAAAACACAAAATCAAAAACTTCCTAGTTTTCTTAAATTTTAATGCTGAAATTGGTACAGAATCATTTATCTGCACTTATTGGTTAAATCAAGTTACAGAATCAGACCATTTTCAATCTATAATGAAACTACTCAAGGCAGAACTATAAAAAAAAACCATAGTTTTTGTATAGTTATTATTAGAGACTAGTTATCACTTTCACACACATAATTATTATATCTACACATTGATTTATGACCATATAGGCTCATTACAGGCCATCAACCTTAAGTTTTATTATTTGTTATGTATAGCCAAGTGGTAAAACTGCATTTAAAAATATAATCAGGGTTTTATTAGAAAAATAGTATCCAAAAGTAATGTTTTGGTCTGAATTGTGCATTTGCAGAATTAATATGTTGAGTCTTTAACGATATGACAGTGTTTGGAGATGGGCTCTTGGGGTGGCAATTCAGTTCAAATGAAGCTGTTAAGACAGTGGTGGTGGTGGGATGGTTAAATGGTTGACAAAGTTCTCACTATACAATCACAAAGACCCATGTTAATAGCTGGGCATGACAGCAAACTTACACACTCTCAGTGCTGAGGAGGAGAAGGCAAATGAATTTTGGGAGCTCATTGGCTAGCCAGGCTTACCAAATCACTGTTTTAGGTTTAGAGAGAGACCCAGTTTCTCAACATTTCCATATTGCTGCATTGCATTGAAGATTTAATTTTGATGTACATGTTAGAAGCAACCAAAATTTCAAACTATAGCAACCCTAGTACCCATAGGAGATGGAAATTGAACATATGAGGAAACACTAACAATTGTTCACGGAGGGAAGACCATTTCAAAGAGAGAATGCCTTGGCCTTGAACTCCCAGAGTTCATCGATGTGGAAATAATAAATGCCTTTTGTTGAAAACATGCAGTCTGTGGATTTTTTTTTTTTTTTTGCTTGACAGCTGTAGAAAACTAAAATAGGTATTAAGGGAACAAGAGGGGCTCCATAGAAATTAGAATTTACCAACTAAATTATTTAATTGGCATTATTTACCAGTTAAAATTATGCAGTTAAGGGAAGGATAAGGAAAAGTTGCCAAGCCTGACAGCCTATAGGCGTCCTCTTCTCACAGCAGCTTCCTTCTTTAAATTCTTAAATGGCGATCCAGGATCATTTTATGTGTTTACTATGTCAAAAATATTTTAATAACAATATTGAGTTACAATGAAAGCATTTAAAATCTTCTATGAGGGTAAAGTGAGAGTTTCTGGAAGCTATGTGATTTGAGACCATATATCATGATGGGCGTATATGCTTCAAAAGTGTCTCAGTTTTAGCTTAAAATATTGATAGGCATATCACATGCATTTTAAAGTCCTCTGGGTTTCTCAGCAGCATTTAAAGGTGTTCAAGGAAAGAAAGATAAGAATACACACACACACACACACACACACACACACACACACACACAGAGAGAGAGGGGGAGAGAGAGAGAGAGAGAGAGAGAGAGAGAGAGAGAGAGAGAGAGAGAGAGAGAGAGAGAGAGAGAGAAGCTTTCTTGGCCTGATTCTTTTTTGGGAAAATTCTAAAGACTGTGGGTGTCATTACTGGGGAAAAATTGCAAAAAGAAACTGTGGAGGAACCAGCAGAAGTTATTCCCTCCTGCAGTCAAGGACTTGGTGGCGGGCTTGGTTCTCCTGGGCAGGAAACCAGAAACTCTTAGATCATGTCTCTCATAGGCTGCTGGGGTCAGTGATTTCTACTTCAGTTCTACCTTGCCATGATTTTCACGTATTTATCCCTTGATGAACTCTAATCCAGTGTATTCCTAGAACACCTATAGGAGAGGAATATAACAATGGTCAAAACTCTACAGCTCAAATCTACTTTTTCCAGATACCCAGTTATTAAAGTTACCATTAACTTCTATGTAAGAACAATCAAAAGGTCATGGGTCTGTATAATAGAGCACAATAAAACAAAAAGACATGTTATTCTTGTAATTAATTTCCTTGTAACTATACTTGGAACTAACTTCTGAGACAGGATCAATAATTGTAATTATGTTAGGTGGTAGATACACAGAATAAGGGGAAATTGACTCATATCTATTTGGTAATAGTAACACCAAAACAAAAATTAATAAATAATTGAAGCTGGTATTTAAAAATTTCATCATTCATGCCTATGATGGTTAATATTGATTGTCAACTTAATAAGATATAGAATTATCTTGGAGACAAACCTCTGGGCTTGTCTATGCAAGTTTTGAGACTAGGTTTATTGACATGGGAAGACCAATCAAAAATGTAGACAGCACCATTCCATAGGCTGGGATCTTGGAGTGGAAAACAAAAGAAAAGCATGATGACCATTATCATTTGTCTTTTTCTGCTTTCTAACTGTAGATGGCATGTAGTCAGCTACATCAAGCTCCCAATATAACTTTATCTGTGATTCAAAGTCAACCTTTCATTTCCAGAGGAGTTTGCCCGGTATTTTGTCATGTAAATAAGAAAATAGCAAATATAATTTTGTTGTCTACATTCTCTTTGTCCTTAGTAAACATATAAACAGGTTGAGAATGTTGTGGAATATTACTTAAACTATGTAAAGTTGTATTACATTTGTTTAAGTTGCATTTGTTTAACAATGTAAACTTGTGTTGCTTTGCCTGCCTAAGGTACCTAATTGGTCTAACAAAATTCTGAACAGCCAATAGCTAGGCAGTAGAGGGACAGGCTGATAAATAGAGAGAATTACAGAGAGATGCCTGTGGTCAGCCAGTCAGGCAGCCACCAGCCAGCCAGATGCAGAGAATGATGTAGAGAATAAAAGGAATGTAAAGAGTAAAAGGCAAAATATAAATGTAGCAAAACAGGTTAATATTAAGTTATAAGAGCTAGTGGTACAAGCATAAGCTAAGGCTGAGCATTCACAACTAATAATAAGTCTATGTGTAATGATTTGGGAGTTGGTTAGTGGACCCAAAAGAAAGCCAGCCACACAAAAATCCTCATGATGCAATGCATTAATTCCAAAGAACACCTAATAGCAACAATCTTCCCTTTGTGGAGTTGTTATAATTGTCTAGGAAGAATTACCTCAGAGATGTTAAATGGTTCCATAGAGAATTTTTCAGGTTCTAGTACACCATTACTTGCTCACATTGTAGGAGAAAAGGTTCAATTTTTCCATCCTAGCCAAATTCAACCCCTTTAGCCAGTACACAGTAGCATAGAGTACAAAGTATCTTGGAAAGCAATCTCAGCTTCCAGTTCTGTGAATCTAATAATGTATTATTTGGTAGAAACCATCCTCTGGGAAATAAACCTTCTGAACAAAGATAGCCCAAAGTCGTAGAGACAAAACTTTTTCTAGTGGATCATTAGATGTAATTGAAAGACAAGTTGCTAACATTCCCAGGCCTGCCTAGCTGGGGTAGGAATGTTCTTTTCCTTTGTCATGGAATCTTAGAAGGCAATATGTGGACTCTAAAAGTGTAGTTTCACAGTCTTGGGGACATTCCACTGCCCTTTCAAGGTGGCCATTTCAGAACGATGGAGAATGTGATGAGACCAGAACAATCCTTAGTTATAAGCCTAGCACCATATTTTATTCTTCTAAAATTTACCCTTTGGTCAAAAATTATACTTATGGAATCTCATGAAGGCAAATAAAGCTATCTTTTAGTCCAGAAGCAGCAGCTTTGCCAGAAGTATTAAAGGTAAGGCAAAACCAAAAGACATGAATAATGCTGCCTCCCAGCATTATTCAAAGAATCAACCAATGGTTAGTAACCATCTTGGAGCTCAGTGTTGATCCTTGGTGCTTCAGGAGTGGAAGAGAGAAGTCAAAGGAGAAACTGTGTAGGAACAATCATCTCTTCTTTGTTCAGCTTCTAGATCCTAAACTGATCATTGTAAGACTGTCTAGTCTCACTTTCTCCATTGCTAGACTATTGCTGAACCTTCGCTGTCTCTATTCTTCTGCTGCCCTCATTTAATGCACAGTTCCAGTAAGATAAAAGTGAGGTTACTGCAGAATAACTGGTTTCCACAGTTGAACCATGTTTTCTACTCAATTTCTAAGGGCCTCTGATGAGGCAAGCTTTCACACAAGGTACAGATATCTTTACTATTGGCAAATTCCCAGAGCTTGATTCAAATGACTTTCTATGCTTGAGCATTTAGCATTTAGAAGATTACCTTTCATTATTGGTCTTCATTACCAATCTTGATTATTCAGGGCTTCTGTCTGTGCTATTTATAAAATATATTGAAGTACTTCCTCATTAGTTCACTGGTAATGTGCTTCACCACAGTGGTAGATTAGACACTTCTCAGTTATGATAAGGTTGCTCTATTTGAATAAAATATTTATTTAGTTCCCTAATGTCTATTGTCTATGGTGAATGAACCAGAGGCTGTTTGTCAGGAGGAGAAACTTTGTAGGTGATGGTACAACTGAGCTCAAAATATTAAAAGTTTGTGTTGTGGTTCATGTATAATACTAAGCTACAAACTTTGCCTCACATTTTTGTGGATGTGGATCTACTGGGTCAAATGACAGAAACAGTATCACAGTTTCCATGATAACGTGGGCCAGCGCAAAGTCTGTCACTCTCTTATACTCATTTCAAATGGATCAATCTGGGTATACAATTCATTCAGTCCATAGTAGTTATTCTGCAAGTTACAATCTGGAGCTTGGGAAATAATCAGGCTACATCACTGAGTCTGTTCTAGGAGGAAACCAAGCTGAGTTTCAGTAATTACCTAACATAATATTCTATACTCTGACTAGTAGAAAACTTTAGAGTGCTGTGGGACTATGCTTTTGCACACTGTAAATATTAGTCACTGTAAATATTGGTTTAATAAAATGCTGATTGGCCAGAAGGAAAGCAGTGAGTATAGATGAGGCTACCAGATGAGAAGAACACTAGGAAGAGAAAAAGGAGATGGAAATTCAAGGCAGACACAGAGGAAGGAAGATGAGAATGCTACACTGAGCAAAGGTACTCAGCCATTTGGCTAAACATTAAATTAAAAAAAATGAGTTCACTTAAAGTATAAGAGTTAATAAGTAATAAGCCTGAGACATAGACCAAACAGCTTGTAATTAATATAAACCTCTGTATGTTTATTTGAGACTGAAAGGCTGCAGGACTGGCTGGGCAGGACACAGAAACTTCGAACTATATTAGAGCATCTTTAAGTCAGTGTTTAAACATCGATTAGAATCATGCCAAGATGGTCAAAGTGACATACTATCTTAATTACTGTGATAAAACATCATGATTAAAGCAACTTATAAAAGAAAATTTAATTTGACTTATTGTTTGAAGAAGTGAGAGTCCATGGTGATGAAGAGTCCATGGTGATCAAGAAGAGTCCATGGTGATCAAGAGTCATGGTGATCAAGAGTTTATGATGATCAAGAGTTTATGGTGATGAAGAGTCCATGGTGATGAAGAGTCCATGGTGATCAAGAAGAGTCCATGGTGATCAAGAGTCATGGTGATCAAGAGTTTATGATGATCAAGAGTTTATGGTGATGAAGAGTCCATGGTGATCAAGAGGAGTCCATGGTGATCAAGAGTTTATGATGATCAAGAGTTTATGGTGATGAAGAGTCCATGGTGATGAAGAGTCCATGGTGATGAAGTGGAGTCCATGGTGATCAAGAGGAGTCCATGGTGATGAAGAGGAGTCCATGGGGATGAAGAGTCCATGGTGATGAAGAGGAGTCCATGGGGATGAAGAGTCATGGTGATCATCAAGTGAAGGAATAGCTGAGAACTCATATCTTGATCCCTAGCCAGGGGACAAAGAAAAAACACTGGGAACTGCATGGGTCTTTTCAAACCTCAAGGCCAACTTTCAGTAATATACCCACCTCCTCCAACAAGGCCACACCTCCCAATTCTTCCCAAATAGTTTCCCTAACTGGGGACCACGTATTCAACTTTATGAGTGTATAGGGGTCATTCTTATTTAAAACTATAACACATACTGAAGCCAGAATCTCTGGCTAATGTATGTTAACATTGTATCACACTTTAGCATTAAATTCTTCTGTCCTTGATATAACATTTCTAAATCCCTTCTAATTCATTTTCTGCAGGCTGCCATCAGAACAAATTGTAAAAAACTAGTAATTAATTTGAGACTCATGTGACTACTTTCTTAGTCACTCATTCTTGGTATCCAGCCCCCAGCAACTATTGAAACATGAGGCTAGTTATATCTAATAGCAATATAATATTTTTTAATTTTTTTTATTCATTGGAAAATTTCACACATAAGTATAATGAAATATCTACCTTTTCCATCCCTAGCTTTTAAGTAATTCCCAAAAATATCTCCTCACATCTTTATGTTCTCTCTCTCTCCCTGTGGGTCTCTGTAGCTCTCTTTAACTTGTTAAGATCAATTAATACTACTTGTGATGTCATCCACTGGAGCATGGGGAACCTACTAGTGGCCACACCCCCAAAGAAGAATGATTCTCCCTCCGACAGCAATTAACTGTCAATATCTCCTGAGTAAGAGTGGAGCTTGTTGAGGCTCTCCTCTATCTAGTCCAGAATTTTGGCTAGCTTGATCTTGTTTTGATGGACACAGTTGCCGTGAATTGATGACATCCAGAAGATGTTATTTTGTAGTATTTCCCTGCATCCTTCAGCTCCTATGTTTTTTCCATCTTTGCTTCCTTTATGTTCCCTGAGCCTTGGCAGGTGTTTGTGTGTGCATGTGTGTAACATGTGATAAAGATGTCCCATTTAGCAATGAATACTCAGTGTCTCCTATTTTTAGCTCTTTGACCACTTGTGAGTCTCTGCATCAGTTGCTGGTGGGAGTTAGATCTTCAGGGAGATTGACATTTCTTTGAGAGTCCTGGAAAATGATGCTGCAGACTCTTCAGTTGAGGACAAGAGATGAAGAGCTGTTCCTTTGGGAAGAGGAGATTTGGCAGAATTTGAATTCTCAGGAAATTTGGTTAACAGTCTCTTAAAACTTATACCTCGTTATCGGAAGTGTTTCAGTTAAGACAATAAATTATGTGTGTTCTGGGGAAAAAAAAAAACTTATACCATCCTTTAGGACTTCATTACTTCTTTTCAATTGTTACCTTAAGTTAATCCAAGAGGTCTCTCAAAGTCAAATCTAGCATGTACTGTAATCTGGTCATCTGTGGATTCCATCATTGGATTTAGTTTGCAGAATGATTAATCCTGATAAGATTTGCTTCTAAGAAGTCATGGGTGCCTCTTTTGATCATTTCCCAATCCTTAAAGCTCTGAGGTGATAATTTTCTTTCTTTAAGCTTACAAAGAATTAGGTCATGTTTATTTTAATAGGTATCAGATACATTCTGAAATTTGATTGCCTGAAAAGAAACTTGATGTCTCTAGGTGCTCAGTTGTAGGTGTCTTCAAGTCATAATTTAAGTACCCATTGCCATTGGATGTTGTGAATTGATATAATCCCTCTTACTATCACCATGAGTGTCATTAATTATCTTTATATCTAATCAGAACATATACCAGATTTCAGATTTGCATCAGCGTTTTTACAAGCCCTACAGGGTGTTCATATGCTTTGGCTTTTGGCTTCTGATGTGTTTCCTTCAGGCTCTGAGCATGCTGTTGTCTATGTGACAGCCAAATCCCAAGAGAATAAAAAGGAGGCAGTAAGAGTGTGGAGAGTGAGGGAGAGAGAGAGAGAGAGAGAGAGAGAGAGAGAGAGAGAGAGAGAGAGAGAGAGAGAGAACTTGTTGTCAAGGCTAGCTTGACTAGAAATAGAATAGTGGACAGTTATGACACTGTAGTTTGGCAGCTTGGAGTCTTGAGGTTTGGAAATGATAATTTTCAAGTGTGCAACAAAGAGGCTTTTCAGTGCCTGGTTAAGGTTGCAGACATTGCTGTGTGTTTGACTGCTGGAAGGTATGCATTACCCAGATTGCTACCATCAACCCCCCCCATTTGACCCCTTTAAACAGCTAGATTACATGAAGCCCACACTGAAGCCAGCATGATTAGAAAACATTTGATTTTGTTGCCCCATGTTTAGCTGAATTGGGAATGTTTCCCTGTCTCTCTCCCTTCCTTTGAACAGTCCAAACTCTTTATCCTCAGCCTTCAATGCAACGTAGTTTCTTATAAGAATAATTTCTGATTATTTTGTTATCCTTAATTCTTCTACTCTCTTGAATATAATGACAAACCAAGCCATCAATCAGGGTGGCACTATAGTCTTTAAATTTAGACCATACTACATTATGAACTAATTGTGCTCCAAAAATTTGCATTCTGAAGCTCAAGTCCCTGGGCCTTCAGCATATGAATGCCTTAGAGAGAGCCTTAAAAAAGCGGTTCATTTCAATGAGATGTTAGGCTTGGCCCTAATGAAATTTGGTGATTAGCTTTGCAGGAAGAGAGCATGGCTATGCAAAAATATCAGAAGTGTACCTTCACCATGGTAGATGAAAAGGGTGACTTGAGAAGGCTGCTGAGTCTGTGGCCATACCATTCTGGACACACCTAATTTTGTCGTAACTCAGAAGTTAAGTAGAGTTGGGCTTGATTAACACTTGGATGAGAGAGAGAGCATAGCCATGCCCATAACAGCCTATGATGTTTCATAGTACCCATCAACTTGGTGGAATCTAGAATGACTCAGAGAAGTTTGTAGAGTGCTTTGATTGAGGTAAGAAGATCCACTGTAAACATGGGCTGCACCATTCCCTGGGCTGGAAGTCTTGTACTATTAAAAACAGAGTACTGAACACTGGCATTTCTCACTCTCTGCTTCCAAAGACCAGCTGTCTTGAGCTCTGGCCACCATAACTTCCATAGCACAGTGGACTGGACCAGGCTTTCTTTTAGGCCACAACCCAGTTCCCAAATCATGACACAGAGACTTATAATTAACTATGAATGCCCGGCCTTAGCTTATCTTAGCTCTTATTTAAATCTGTTTCTCTACATTTTGCCTTTCATTCTTTCTGTCTATTTTATGTTCCTGCTGTCTCCATGCTGCCTGGCTCGTGACTGCCTGGCTTTTGGCCCCAGGCAGGTCCTTATCTTTTTCCTTCATTCTTTTCTCCTTCTTCTCTCTTGAGCTTACATTTCTTTTTCCACTTATTCACTCTGTCTGCCAGCCTTGCCCATCCCCCTCCTGCCTAGCCATTGGCCATTCAGGCTTTTATTAGACTAATCAGGCGTCTTAGGCAGGCAACACATTTGTTTAGTTTACATAACTAAACAAATACAATCCAAACAAGTGTAACACTTCTTTACATCATTAACAAAGACAGTAGAAACAGATAAAACACATCTTTACACAGTTAAAGTCATATTCCACAGCATAAACAAATGTAACACATCTTTATATAATTAAATGTTCTACAACAATGGACGGCATCCCTTTAGTAAGCCAAAGGAAACCCTTCCTTCCTTAAGTTGCATTTGTCAGGAGGCTGTTCACTGCTCTGTGTACAGTCATCTACATACAGCTTATCTGAGTGAGAGAAACCATTTTACACAGAAAACTGTTCAATGGTAGAATGAAGTGAAGAGGATTCTACCATCTTTCTGTTTGTAGTGGGATTATGTTGTTATTTATAAATAATTGTCCCACCTACTAATTTAATAAAAATGCTGATTGGCAGAAGGCAGACAGGAAGTGTGGGTGGGGCTATCAGACTAAGAAAACTCTAAGAACAGGAAGACCAGGAAGAGACACTGAAAGAGATGTCAGTGAGACATCAGCAGATGCAGAGGAAAGAAGACAACCATCATGTTCTAAAAAAAGGTACGTAGCCACATAGCTAAACAGATTAATGGAAATAGATTGAGAAAAGATGAAAGCTAGCTAGCAATATGTTTGAACCTTAGGTCAATCAGCATAAAATTAATATAAGCTTCAGTGTGTAACTTTGGGACTGCTGGACTTAGGGCAGAAATTTACTACATCTGTTTTTTGTGTATTATTTTATGTTTTCATCCATAAAAAGGCTGTATTCAAGTTTATACATTTATGATAATCACCATGCCTGATCTTTTTTGGTACATATCCCTAAGCAGACCCTATTCCAAGCAGTTTTCTCTCTTTTTTTTTTTTTTTAAAAAAAAAAAGCATAATTTTCTATGACATACAATTGCAATATATAGACAATATAAAATCATTCACTGGTATGCATGTCAATCAAATCAAATGACCTATATAAAGTATAGGCCTGAGGGACCCTAAAAGTGGTAATCTAGGTCAAAAGTAATCTAGATCACTCTACCTCATAGATTCATTTCTTTTTTTGTTCCCTATAGGCTCTTGTACCTATACCGTGTCCAAAATGATGTGGAGAGATAAATATAGCTATGTGGAAATTGTGCGTGTTCAGCTTGTACATGGAGTTAAGCAGAAAAAAGCTGCACTCCATGTAGCTTTAATAGAAAAGTATGACATCAGGATGCCTTGTTGAAGAGACCTCATCTATTGCTTTCTTCATCAGAGAAGATTTATAGGATAAGTAGCAAGAGTATAGATGCTGTTTAACAACAACATGCTTCCCATTTTTACATGATATTTCAGTTTCTATAACTTTAAACGTTTCTATTTTGTGCTCACTTATTGGTTTATTTATTAACTTAGAAAACATTTTTAAAAGCCTAATATTATGTCTGGAAGTTGAGATGGAGGGTTCTCAGCACAAAATTCACCTTTGAGAAATCACATTTTAGGGGCTGGACAGATGGCTTGGTTACTAGAGCACTGGTTGCTCTTTGCAGAGGGTCTGGCTTCAGTTCCCAGTACTCATCTGGAATTTTGAAGCCATCTGTAACTTTAGTTATTATGTTCTTTCCTGACCTCTAGGCACAAGATGCACATACATACATGCACGCAAAACATTCATACACATAAATAAATCTAAATACACACACATACACCATTTTATTCTAGGAGTTAGAGGAATGACTCAGTGGTTAAGAACATTTGCTATTCTTTCAGAAAACACAAAATTTATTTTCTAGCATTAATGAAGAATGGCTCTTCCCAATCTCTAATTTAACTTCAGGGGATTCAATGCTTTCTTCTATTCTCTGAAGATACCTGCACACAGAGTGTAAGAATTTCCAAAGCTTGGATTTACCTGGAATGTAACTGTCAGTCATCCCCCTGGGTGTGGTGATGCAAACATGGGCCCACCCACTCTTTTAAAGAAAGGACTCACACGAGTCCCACCCCTTTTCCCCTTCTTCCCCTTCCCTCTCCTCTCTCTGCTCCCTTCTGTCCCTATCTCTGCTCCCTGCTGTAATAAACTCTAGTGTGGTACTTCAGTGTTGAGATTCCATTCACATGCCACGTGCAAAAAAACTAACATTGGTGCCGTGCTCGGCGCCCCCCCTCCCAGCCCAAGGCACGCATAGGAGCTGGGACCCCTGTTCTACCCTCCACTGGAGACCACTTTCCATCTGCCGGTCAAGGACCGTATGCGCACAACACCGGCGTTGACTGGTGAGTTTCCCCCTCGGTCAGCGTAAACATGAACTAGTTTCACAGAGGATCACGCTTCCTGATCTTCATTTGGTCGTGATTTGTTCCTTTTCATTGACAAACACTCCTGGCTTTTTTTCCCCTGCACTACAGTTTCGTCCAGGGACCTGCCCCTGTGGGAATTACACTGGCAACTTTCGTGGGCGTTTTTTTTTTTTGCCAGCAACACCACGAACAGGTTGCGGGCGCGTGATTTTGGGGACTGACGAGTCCACTTTATCTCGCTGTGTGTGGGTGTAATGTCCTGGTGCTCTCTCTTCTGCCTGATGGGGTTTTAGAGATATATGCGTGGTTGAGTTGGGGCATTGTCTGAGTGGCTTGCACATGTCTGCTCACAAGCTAGTCCACTATGGGCCCGCTTCTTTGTGGGTTCAGTTTGCAGAGGTGATAACTCTTGCTTGCTGGTTCCATATTCCCCTTAAGTTTCAGCATGAGAAATAAGCCAGCAAAATCCATACCTCCATCTTCACCCTTAGAGTACATGCTAGAGGCACTGAGACCTCTTGGCTTTATGCCCTATCTAGATACTACCAAGCTGATCCGTTATTGTACAAATAAGTGACCTTGATATCCCCTAGACAGGGAACTAAAGTAGCCACCTAATGGCACCCTGGATTCCAATATTTTGCGGGAATTATCTAATTAATGCCAGCAACCAGGCGGATTGAAGGAGTTAAAAAATTCCCCTATATACAAGCTTTCTCTTACTTAAGTTCTAAGCCTTCCCACCTAAGTTCTCCTGCTTGCCTGCTGTTAGCCACTTCCTCAGACCCTGATGATTCTCATCTTCCACTGGATCCTGCAAATGACCCTCCACCCTTTAGACATCAACGCACTCCTACTGCCCCCTCCTCTCTGACTATCACCTGCTCTCGAGCCTCTAAGGACACTGATCCAATTCTACCTCCCTTTCCTTTGTCTGAACTCTCCCAGGTTGCAAAGAAGTTAGGCTCTTACAGTTCAAATTCTACTGCCTTTATAAAAGAATTTCAGTACCTAACCCAATCCTATGACCTCACCTTTCACGATGTATGTACAATTTTAACCAATAATCTTTTACCTGAGGAGCGCAGGCGAGGTTGGGAGCAGGCCAGACTACATGCAGATGAGGTTCATCAAACAAATTTAGTGAAAAACTGCAGGACGTGATTCAAGATAAACAGGAAAATCCATCCCAGTTTCTAGAGCGCCTTACAAATGCGCTCTTGCAGTTCACAAATTTAGATCCAGAGAGCACTGAGGGTTATGGGTTAGGGTTAGGAGCTTCTTATGACCCATTTCTTTAATCAAAGCTACCCGGCCATAAAGGCCAAGCTTAGATCTCTTGAGAGGGGCCCATTAACTCCACAAGCAGACATTTTGGTGCTTGCATTCAAGGTGTATCACTGGAGAGATGAGAGAATTAGGCCAGAGAAATACTTCCTGCTGGCGGAGGCCATCACGCCAGCCCCACCACCACTGCCTCCCAGAGTGAGAAGACAGAAGCACTTGGAAAAGCACTCTGGTGCTTGTTTCCACATAGGCCTTTACTATCTACTGTCGCTCATGCCCAGATCCATGAAGGCCATCCAGGTCATGTCCTAGGTGTTATAGACATCACTGGCCAGGCAGCTGCTGCCCTATATCAAAGGGTGGGGACACAGCAAGCTTGGATGAGGTGCATAATGTCCTGGGACTGGCCGAGGATGAATGATAGTGCCCAGGCCCTCCTAGTATGCAGAGAGAGCCTCAGGTGGATATTGAGGTTTCTGTCCGGACCATTTCTTTCCTGGTGAACACTGGAGCTACGCTCTCAGTTCTGCAGGAGTATTGGGATCCACCCTTTCTTTCAGGCCTTACAATTGTCAGGGTAGGAGGCAAATCCATATGACCTTATCAGACACTGACGCTTAATTGCATTTTTAGAGAAATTCCTATTACTCAGTCATTTTTAGTTATGCCAAGTTGTCCAACAGCTTTAATGAAAAGAGATTTCTTAGCAAAAGTGGGAGCTTTCATTTCATTTAGTGATCACATTTGCCTAAACCCAGCCTCGCCAGCCACTCCAACTGTTCTCTGTTCCTTTTACTATTCAAACAGCCTGTAAGTTCTACCTTCCTGACAATCTGCTTCCTCCCCTCCTTCATCATCTACCTCCTCCCCTTACTCCAAAGTGGATGGGACCATATAGAGTAATTCTGACAACTCCTACAGCTGCTAAACTTGAAGGCTTCCCACATTGGATTCATTTGTCTAATCTTAAATCTTTTATTCCCCCTCCTCAAAATAGCCAGATAGACCCAAAATCTTAAAAAAAACAGCTCCAAGCTTCCTTTGCAGCCAGCCAGAGCAGAAGCCAAGGTGGTAAACAAAGGGCCCCAGGCAGTCAGCTTGGAAACCCAGGTAAACAAAAGGTCCTTCAACTCTGCAGTTAAAGCAGCCACTCCCTGAGGATGCATTGCAGGTAAAACAAAGACCATTCCCCATCCCCCTGCAGGAGTCCAAGTAGGCAAAATACAGGACATTTTAATCCTTTCTTTTTACCAGACCTAGCAAGGATTCATAGACATTAACATGCAGGCAGCAGACAATAGAATCCCTTAGCAGGAGAAAATAACCATTCACACAACGCAGCTAACTCAAGGTTTACTCCCAAGTTTCTTTCTTCCCTCCTTTCCCTTATTCTGTCACCCCCTAAAGCTCTATCACTGCAGACAATAGAATCCCTTAGCAAAAGAAAAGAACCATTCACACACCCAGCTAACTCAAGGTTTACTTCCAAACTCCTTTCCTCTTTGTCACCCCCAAAGCTCTATCACTATCCCATATTTTTTTCTGAGCTCCAGGAAACAAACTTCCACGGCCCTATGATCCAAATCCTTCATTCTGCCAGCAAGATGAACTAAAGACCTCTCTGTCCTTGTGTCAGCAGGCAGCAGCCAAGACCACGATGACCTATTTCTGCCCCCCCCACCATAAACCCGGTTTTTATATATATCAAAAAGGGTGGAGTGTAAGGATTTCCAAAGCTTGCATTCACCTGGAATGTAACTGTCAGTCATCCCCCTGGGTGTGGCAATGCAAACATGTGCCCTCCCACCCTTTTAAAGAAAGGGCTCACACTAGTGCCCGCCCCTTTTCCCCTTCTTCCTCTTTCCTCTCCTCTCTCTGCTCCCTGCTGTAATAAACTCCAGTGTTGAGATTCCATTCACATGCCACATGCAAAAAACTAACAGAGAGAAACAAATTACACACACACACACACACACACACACACACACAGAGAGAGAGACAGAGATATATTATTTCTACACTATATGAAGACCTAGGAAAACTTCTCCTTGAGGGCTATAGTGATTTCACCCATTCTCCTTTTGCATAGATCAACAGAGCTCAGAACAATAAAATTTGCAATGTAACACAACTTTAGTAAATGTTATAGTAGAAGCAGGTGTCGGCATCCTCGTCTGCCAAATACAATATGTATATGAGTTCAAACACACAGAGCAGGAAACAACACCAGGCCAGACTTTCCTTTCCTCACAACAAGAACTAGATAAGGAGGCAAGTGCTCTCTCTCTCTCTCTCTCTCTCTCTCTCTCTCTCTCTCTCTCTCTCTCTCTGCTATATATTTGGTTTCTGGCCTGTACTTTTGGGCCTGGCCCAGAAGTTTGATGGGCAGTCCAGCAGTCCAGCAGTCTGACCGAGACACAGAGACACAGTAATTTTATGCTGACTGACCTAGGGCCCAGGCCTATAACTTACTAGCTTCTTCATCTTAATTCAACCCATGACTCTTATCTTGTTCAGCCATATGGTTGGGGTACCTGTTCTCAGCAGCATTTCAACTTTCCTTTGTGTCGCCTGGCATCTTTGTGGCATCTCTTCTCTGCTCTGAGATGTTCCCAGAGTTTTCTTAGTCTGGTAGCCCCACCTGCACTTCCTGTCTGCCTCTAGCCAATCAGCTTTTTATTAAGCCAGTAGGAAGGACACATTTTTATAACATATCAACATAATCTCACTCTGTGTGTGTGTGTGTGTGTGTGTGTGTGTGTGTGTGTGTGTGTGTGTGTGTGTATGCACTGCTTTGAGAGAGAGAAGAGATGATAGAGGCAGAGATCTGGCCCTGGGTAGATCTGGTTCTTCATGTGGGATGACAGAATGAGGCAGCTAAGACAGACTTTGATCAGAGTTATCTCTCCAGCCCCAGTGTTTTTCCATAAGCACATTCTGAGCTGGCTTTGGAACCTTCAAGGGAACACTTTCTCCTTTTTTCCTTCTTTCCTTCCATTCTTCCTCCCTCCCTCCCTTCATTTTTTACCCAGTGATAGATACTACACTCAAAACCAGAGAACTCCTTTATTAAAGAATTATTTAATTTAAATAACACACACAGACACACAGTCACACCCATGTTTATGCTCTGCACAAAGGCTTACAACTGATTATCTAGAGAAAAGTGATCAGGATAAACACCTTTGCTCTAAAATCCGATCACACACACCTTCCTTTTGTCTCTTGTTTCACCAAATCACCTTTGCTCTTGATGATTATTTGAAGATTATTTTTATGCTTGTCCAGACAATTTACATAAAAACATTATTATTATTATTAGCACAGTACAACTTTCATTTAGTCTACCTCCATTAGCTATGTTACCATTGCCGAGATAAAATACCATGCCCAAAGCAATTAGAGGAGAAAGGGGTTTATTTTTGTTTTTTGTTCCAAAGGAACTAATAAGCAAAACATGGCAACAGTCAAGAAAAGCATGACCACCAAGAGAAGGAAGCTGCCTTATCACATGTCCACCCACACATAAGAAGTAGAATGGGAAGTGGTTTGAGGCTCTGTCCCAGAGATTTGTCTTCTAGCAAGACTTTTCCTAAAGGTCCCACAATCTACCTAGGGGATCAACAACTAGTGACCAAGTACATTAGCCTATGGAGGACATTTCATTTAAACCACCATGACTGATCAATTCTGACGTTCACGTACTGCAAGTTATTTCAGTTATTATTGTAATCCTGAAATTCTTTGGCTGATGCTATTTGGTTTGTGAGGTTTAGGGGTCATTGTTGGTCAGAAAAAGTGAAAGATGATCTACCCAACCATTTCTGTACCTTTAGCAAGAGAGAGGGAAGGCTTGAGCTACTGACAGTGAACTTCCATTCCCTCAGAAAGGAGTGATGAGAGGGGTGTGTTCTGATTAAATGTGACTTTGAGAGGAACAGATGCCTGTCTGGTTGATGGGGGGTGGGCAGTGATGGCCTAAGTCCTTCAAAGAGCAACTCATGATGCTCAGTATTTGAACAGACAAAGAAATGATTGAATGCTTCTGTGGAGAGGAAGAGATGGCTAGGAAGTTAAGATCAGTTTCTGCCTTTTGAGAGGGCTCAGGTTTTGCTCCCTGAACCCATATGATAGCTCACAGCCATCTGCAACTCAGTTTCAGGACTATCAACATACATTTATGACCTTTGCAGTTTTCAGAAATACATGTGGTGCATATGTGTATATATATATATATATATATATGCAAAATACTCATATACACAACATAAAAATAAATACTAAAAAATGCTTTTCATAGAGCCTAAGTAGGTGGAAGCCATGGTTATCCCTGCAAGAAGGCTAAGGTACTTTTTAGAAGGGGTTTGTATCTAAGTGAGCAGGCTCTCAGTGAGTCTCAACCTAGCTCTCCACTGAGCAGTTCATAACCATTGAAAGTTGAGTCTTGTTTAATTTCAGAAGAAGTAAATCTGACTAGCAATTGAAGGAGGCAGGGCCTTAAAATGTGGAATAGAAGAAGGAATCTTAGGAGATGGAGAAGTGGCTCATACCTGGACCAAACTCATCTAAAGAATGATTAGGATATTTGGCAGTGAAAAAAGAAAGGATAGCAGTGGGCCTAGAGTGGAGAATAGGCTTCAGGGAAGCAAAGGGCTGAGCCAGCCTGCTGAGCTATGGATGGGGCAGAGACTTCAGGTTTTCAGGAATGTCCCCATGAAATAGGACAAAATCACAACAGGACACACATCTACTCTTGGACAATTAGAATGTACATGTTGCCTGCTGATGTCCTAAGGGTCCTTTTTAATTGGCTAAAGTTTCTATCTGATGACAATCAGCCTTTGTAGGACTTTAAAAGTACCAGATACCCTGGCTGAACTAGGTCACATGACAGTCCTGTTATAAGGCTTAAAGGAACTTGTTTTGTTATAGTACTAATTATTTCACTCTTTGGTCACATTTTCCTGCTGTGTGGCTAAGACCTCGTAGGTGGCCACATGAACTCATTTTTGTCATTGGCAGCTGAGACTCGTCAGGGTGGAATGCTGCAGTATCAAGTTGCACATAATTTTGACTGGCTGTCCCATTCGGCTGCTCTGAAGTCGCAGCCTATGGACAGAATGCAGCTATAGTTCTGTTTGGGGAAGCTTTCTGGACAAGGCTTCTAGAGGGTGGAATGCAGTCTGACAGCCTAATAGTGCTATGGTTGCCCTGTTTCCTGTAGTGTGCATGAGCATGCCCAATGGCTACTTCCTGCTAAGCTAGCTTGCAGTCGGCTGCTGTGCCTGGTGATTGGTGATGCATGACCATCGAGATGCTGGAGGCCAATGAGAGAGAGACAGCATATCTAGGAGTCTGTGGCTGCCAATGGGAAATCCGGAGGGGAATGTGGGTTTGTCCCATATCTGCCATAAAGGAGTGTGTCATTAGCTTCTCACCTGACTCCTGCTTTTCCACCTCTGTCACCAACCTTCTCACCCCCTCCTCCGAGGGGTGCCAGATAGAAAATCTGTAACAGGCTTGTACTGGGAAACTTTTCCGGTTTTGATCTCTCAGTTATGGCTTTATCTCCACATCTAGTGTTTATGAAGCCATAAGTTCTACATGTGAATTAAGTTTTTTATTTCCAAAAATATATAAAATATAAATATAATCCTAAAAGGTTAATTTGTGTACAAAAACTTTCTTGGACCAATTTGGGTAATACCATAGCAAATTATCATCAAAATGTTTGTTTTGTTTATAGACTTAAGAAATGTATTTTTCTAAAGTGTCACATTCCCTTTGAGGAGCCTGGGCACACACATTAAAAAGGCAGTGCAGCCCTAGGCTGGAAATCTGGCTCAGTAGCAGTAGAGATCTTGTTTAGCCTGAGGTGCTGTGTATGATTCCGGGGGCCCAGAGGAAAGAAGGCAACAGAGGAACACAGTAGATAGGATGATGCAAGGTCAGCATACCTCGAAAGATGAGTCCTTGGGTTCTCACCAACAGAAGACCATCATGGAGACTGAGAGCCTTGTTCATCAAATGCTGACCCCAAGCCCCCGATTCTTATTACCACCTGGCTTAGTTCTGTGACACGGGATTTGCCACAGCAGAATTTGTCAAGAAGGTCACCCTTGCTTTATTGTTTTCTGACTTTGAAAATTTGCAAAAATTTTCACATTACCTTAGGCTGAACACATTTGTATTTCTAGGTACTGGGGCTGCCAAAGAGCCAGTTTTTTTCCTTCTTCTTCTGTGTTTATGAAGTTCTGGCATATTTTTGGCTCTCTTGCTTCAGGCCTGTTTAGTACAAGTCATGCATAAATGCACAGCATGCTTGCTTTTTCCTGAATGTCGATGTCAGTTACAAAACTCTTCCTCAGTTTTGGCTGAAGAGCCTGGATGATGTAGAGTAGATAAGAGACAGCCAGCAACAAATCTGTGAACTCTAACTTTTGTTTTTGAGACAGATTTGTGTAGCCCTGTCTGGACTATGACTCACTAGGCTGGCTTTGAACTCTCAGCATCATTTGGTCACAGGCTTCTCTGTGTTGGAATGACCAGCTCATTTCATGTCATCAGGGCTCCCGGAAGTCTTTAAAGTTCTTCCTCATGCTTGTGACGTGAGCGCACCTTTGGTTGCCTTTCTCCGATCCAGCTGAGCTTCCTGCAAACCTACAGACACGCTCCAAGGACTTAGGTTACTTTCTTTCCCCCCTTAAAGCGTTTAGAAGCAAAAATAGCCCGTTTCTGTCCTATGTGGACCTAGATTAATGACTGATCTTTTTTCCCTACCATGTGCAAAGTTCAGTGCGGCTGGAAGGAGCCCAGCTTGTGGTGACCCAGAATGGTCACATTATGGAAAATAAACCGGAAAGAAGTTTGTTTAAGCAATGGACAGAAATCAGCAGGAAGCTCATTTTGGGAGCATAATTGGCCACCATTCTCTCTGATATGTACTAAGCGAGCTTTCCTGTTGGACAGTAGATTTTCCCAGGTGATTTTATAGAAATATTCCTAGTCTTATTTGCCAGCAACAATGCACATTTCAAGTTAGCTGCTTTTAAAAGTCACAGAGCTTGTGTGGCAAGATTAAGAACAGTGACATTTTCTATATCCCAGAAAATGGTAGAATTTCCTTTCCACAAGGTATGTTTTAAGGGCAGAATAAGACACACAACCTTATTGTTAGATTTTAAAGTAGTCACCCCAAAAAGGTTTAGATCAGAGAAAAAGAGTTTACACCTAGTTTAGTCTGTGATGCTCTATGAATGGACCATCATTTCTGTATCATTTTCTTTTTGTGGTGCTTGGGATTGAACCCAGAGCATGAGCATATTAGGTATGACATTTATATTTAAACCACACACTCATTGTTACTTCCTGTGATGATTAATCTGAGTTGTCAACTTGTCTGTATCTGGAGTCAGCTAAAAGACTAGTCTCTGGGCACACGTGTGCAAAATTTTCTCCACCTGGCAATTTAAAGAGGAAAGGCCCACACAGAAAAAGTCGGATGGAAAAAGGAAGCTTTGCTTTTGCCTGACAGTCTTCATTCTCACTGGCAAGTTCATCTACTCTGCTGCTGTGTCAACTGCATTTCTTGGCTGATGTTAGAATCTAGCGTCTTCCATCTTCCAGCTCTGACTGAAGACTGGCAGCGCTCTAGGATCCTCTCAGCCTTCAGTGCAAGATAGGTGCTTCTGAGCTGCCCACTCTCATGGAATGAGCTTCTACCAGACTCTCTCTTTCCCAGGTGTGAGACAGCCATTGGTGAACTATCCAGGTAATATTATGCAAGCCAATCTAATAGATTTCTTTTCAACACATATTTATTCTATCGGTTTTGCCCTCAGTAGAACCTCGACTAACATACCTTCTTGTAATGAGTCTTTCTCTAACCCACCAGCCAGCTCCCAAATACTGCCACTGAGACTTATTGTTAATTATGAAATCTTGCCCTATAGCTCTTATAACTTAAATTAACCGATTTGTATCAATCTATGTTTTATAATGTGGTATTATCTTTCTTCCATCCTGTACCACCTGTTTCCTTCCTGTGTTTCCTAAATTTTCCCTCCTGAGCCAAGATTTCTCTTCCTACTTTCTTTCTCTGCTCATAAGTCACACCTATGCCTCCTGTCTAGATATTTGTCATTTAGATTTTTATTACACCAATCACAATACATTTTTACCCAGTATAAAAATATCCCACATTTCCTGATTTTTGTCCAAATAAAAGGTCTTAACTCTAACATAGTAAATTATACACAGTAAGAATAATTATCAAGTAAAAATTACATTTACAATGTCCAGTCTATTTGTATTTGGCAAATTTAGAGAAAATATTTTATTATCTATCTTATCTCAGTGAGTCAAAAGTTTTGTGCCTAATTTAGTTTTTATCCTAACTTGTGTTAACAACCCCAAAACTATCTTTCTAAATCTTAGAATATTTTCTTAGATAAACAATTTAAGTTTTTATGTTTCTCAGCCTTATACACTATCTCATATATAATTTTTTTTTCTGAAATTGATAATAAGGAAAACTGTGACTTCATCTCCATCAGAGACTTGAGGATATAATATTGCCTGAGTAAACAGAAAGTGTAGAGAAAACAACTTCCAGAATAATAGAAATGACAGAAACAGCTGGGTACCTACCTGAACAGTCTCCCTAAGTTTCCTTTGCAACATTGGAACATCCATCTTTGGCTCATGGACTTAGAACATCTGACAGAATTTTCTGTAAAACAGAAATTTTGAAGGACTGCCCTACCTTGTCTTGGCAAAATTTGACAGTTGCCTTATTTTGTGTCCTGCTTGTCCAGTTTGAACAACATACTGTCAGCAGTGGAGGCAAGGGCAGTTCCTTACCCAGTGGCTACTTTGCCTAAATAAAAGCAAATTTCATATGGAGGTTCTTCTATGCCCGTAATCCTTTTTTGAAGTAAGTTGGTCCTTCCAGGAGCAGACATGTCTCACTCTCATGGTAAGCCCTAGGTTAGTTATTAAAACATCTTAAATGCCACATTCTGTAGATATCTGAAGAGTTTGAGTATCACATATCTATCCAAAATATGTCTCTGTTTAACCTTGAAAACATATCTAACATGAATACAAGTTTGATTATTAGATGATTAACTACCAAACTGCATTAAAAAATTATCCTTAAGTGATAGTTAAGGACTAGAAATTTACATTACATTTTTAGATGAGCTGCTTCGGTACAACATCTTAGACAAGAATAGAAACATATATAGCATAACAAAAATAACCTTAAATTTGTATGAGTATACAAATATATCTGAAACTAGAGTAGAAACATACATAGAGTGTATCCTAACAAAAATATTCTTAAATTTGTATCAGTATATAAAAATCTAAAGCAATGTAAAATAGTTGAGATTAATAGTTACTTTTTAGTTAAAAATAAATTTAACAATCTACTCTTTACCCTATCATTCCTATATACTCCCTTTTTACTTTCAGAAAGAGATCCTTGATTTCAACCCCCATTGCTTAGTTACCCCCTCCATTATAATCAGTATCAACTTCTAACCAGCCTCCTAAAATGATGACAAACATGTATAATTCGCCAAATGACCAAAAACCACCCACCCCACCTCTTGGGAATATGAACATTATATTCTTAAAATTACTTCCTGTTGTCTGGGGGTAAAGGCATCTTTAGGGGACTCTGAGAAAATTGAGACATTGGTCAAGTTCTGGGAGAGCTAGTTGTAACATTTGCTGTCCATTCTCTGTGTAAAGGGAAAGTGTGGCTTATATGAAGTTCTGGCTAGAGTAGTCTGTGAGGCTGGACCCTCTTAGCTAGCAGCTTTGAAGTTGTTTGAATTTGTAGAATTTTTGAGAAAACTATAACAAAGGCATCTTGAGAGATTGGATTATATGAGAAACTTATTTTTCTTCATTGGGGGCTGGTCCTTTTTTTGTCTAAAAATACACAAACTTTTGAAGGTAACACATATCTACATTCACATAAATATGGAATGTACAGTGTGCACAATCCAGTTAAATATAATTTTTTATGTTTGAGCAGGTAAAAGGCATATGCCAACTTTATAAGTCATTTTGTACTGTATAACTAAACTGTAATATAAATCTTTATCCATCTACATGAAAGAATGCTATGTAATAATAAGTCATAATTCTGTAGCCAACAAAGTTTATCTTGTCCGATCCAGTCTCAGAGCTGTTCTCATGTCAAGGGATCAGCATATACATCACCTGCTCTGTAATCTTTTTGATGTCTGTATCCAAGATTTTCAGGAGGTCTCTTACAATTAAACATGATTCTTATTAATTTTGAAGAGAACCATAACGTTTTGTTTCCTGTGGAAACAAAAGCATTACCTCTTTCCCAACACAATGCATTTTCTGACTTCCATTTTGAAGCTAATTTATTTTTAAAATATATAGGTTGGGTTAATTTGGCAGTGTCCATAATTGAATGTCTCTCAGGAGCTATTGGTTTTTGTACATTAGAGCTTAAAAAATTCAAAACACCATACAGGATTCAGACACTCAGTGTATTTCCCATCTTTGTGTGTATACATATACACATATATACATATGTATATATAAATGCATTTATATATAAAATAAATAATAAATATAAATACATATATATTACTTTACTTTCTCTTTAAAAACTATTATTTTTAAACCATCTTTTCTCTGACTGTTTAGACTTGCTTTTTACCGTATCTGCTTAAAGGTCTTGGACTACTTGTACCTGCAGTGTTCTCTGACTGCTAGACAAAACTTAAATGGCCATGCCAGCTGCTGCATGCCTCTGGCAACTGTTCTATCCACCTCAGCTCCCTGAGAGCCTAGCCTCATGCTGGTGCGTTTACCACCCCAGCTCTGGGAAAGCTCTTGTGTTCATGATGCAGCATGTATTTTTACCTAGCATGCTTGTTGCTCAAGTGCAGAAGGGCCTCTCAAAAGAGTTGTGCCTTAACCCAAAAAGACTGCTTTCTTGGGCCCTCTGTGGATATTCTAGCTTCTACACTGGCACCATATGAAACTTGTCTTTCTCTGTACTTTCAGCTAGCTCCCAAACAATGACATGGAGACTTCTTATTAATTACAAAGGCTTGGCCTATAGGTAAGGTTGTCCCATTAGCTCTTATTAGTTAAGTTTACCCATTTATATTAATCTACATTCTGTCATGTGGTATTCTTTCTCTTCTGTCTTGCACTTTCTATTTTTTCTCTGTCTCCTGCCATTTCCCTCAAATTCCTAGATTCCTCTTCCTATTTCCTCACTCTGCCTGAAGTTCTGCTTATACCTCTGTCTAGCTATTGGTCATTCAGATTTTCTTTTTAGATTTCATTTTATTATAGGTGGTTGTGAGCCCTGAAATTGAACCTCTGGAAGAGCAGTCAGTGCTCTTAACTCTCCAACTCAGGCCATTCAGCTTTTTATTACAGCAATTACAGAAATACATTGTCACATAGTATACAAATATCCCACAATATCTTCTTAAATTGATTTTCTAGTGTGATCCTCTGGCACTAAATTAACTTTTAAAGAAAAAAACATAAGAGATACAAAAATAGGGTCTGCTGGACATGTTGAGGTTGTTGAAATTTAAATCTCAGTGGCTGTGGTTACCTACACAAGACCTGCACAAGGAAGGGCCTGACAATATGCCATCATGGATGGGGAAGAGGTTCCTTTGGCACTTCCTCTGAGGATCTATAGGCAGTTAATGATCACTGGGGAAGGAAGAGAAGTTTTCTTTATTGTTATAGACCATGTTCTTGTAAGCAAACCAGCTGTACATAAAGATTAATAAAAGGAGTAGACAGCTTCATGAATATAGGAAGTGGGGTACTGGAGAAAAATAGCTCAGTAGATAAGAGTGCTTACTATGTAAAAGGACCTGAAGTTAACTCCCCAGCACCCATGGAAAAACTGAGCATGGCCACATGTACCTGTCACCCTAATGTTGGGAGGTAGGAGACAGGTAGATTATGGGAGCTTGGTTTCCAGTCATTCTAGATAAACCTATGAGCCCCAGTGAGATACTCTGTCTCAAAAAGTAATAAAGTGCAGATCAATGGAGAAAAACAAATAATGATGTGGGATGTCTTTCTGTATGCTATGAATGTCATTGGTTGATTAAAAAACTGTTTTGGCCTATGGCACGGCATCTTAGAAGCAGAGGAATAAATATAAGCATAGATACAAGAAAAAGAGGACAGAGTTGCAAGAGACACAATCCAGCTGCCCCAAAAACAAGATGTAAAAAATAGGTAAGCCATGGGTCATGTGGCAAGACAAATTAGTAAAAATAAGTTAAACTAAAATGCAAGAGCTAGCTAGCAATATGCCTGAGCCATTGCTCAGCATATAATTAATAGAAGTGTCTGAGTCATTTTGGGGGAGCTAAACAGCAGCAGGCGGGTCTGGACCATGTGGCTAGGCTGGGCCAGAAATGTCTATAAATGGCACCCAATGTAGGATGACAGATAGTGTAGAAATTGTTTATTGGCAATTGATTATATTAAAGAATTAACATTTATTAAAGTGCTATATAAACATGTACTAATACAAGATTGAACTTAAGAGGAAATTTTAGAGGGTTGAAATTTTTCACATGGTAGCACCAACAATCTTCTCTCTGAGGCCATAGGAAAATATAGAAAGGGCAGGCAACCAAACCTCAAAAAAAAAAAAAAAAAAAAAAAAAAAAATCTGGCCATGCCCCAGTAAGAGTCTTTAAGCTTCAACACCATGCTTAAGTTTTGCTCAAAAGTGCCTAGCCCCCCTACAAAATGATGTCTTCCTTTGGTCTTTGCATGGGTCCATGTACCTGCACAAACACACATATGTGTATGTGAACACTATATAAAGATATGTGCAAACATCACACATGCACACACACATGCACACACAGGGAGAGAGAGAACGGAAAATGGGAAGAGCTTGGAAGTTAGTGGGGTTAAAACAAGAGGAGGAAACAGGATGAATGTGCTCAGAGTACACCACTTACATATTTGACAAACTCATAGAAAACTTATTATTATGTATAACAAGTATATGTTAATAAAATGACCAAATAAAAAGAATTGTAGAAATCATAATTTTAATTTTGCATACACTAGAAGTCTAGTAAGCGAGGGAATGGAAACTTGGCACATCTGTTTGCTGAATGACACTGATTCCCAGTATCATCCTAGCAGGATTCTAGTCTACTGAGTGACAGCATTGCTGGATCTGGAACCTCTGACTCTTTTCCCTTCTCACCTCTCCAACATTTCCCAAACAATTCTACTCTGCCTTGTTCTACCAAGGAAAATGGTGTCAGAGATGTCACATAAACTCCTTAACTATCACAACTTGCCATCAACATCTGTGCTCCTCTACATCTAAACTTTATGAGGAAGCAGCTGGCTATTTCATCCTTGCTCAACATCTCTCTTAGTGTGTCAACAAACCGGTCAGTTCCCATGAAATCTAGGGAAAGTCTGTTTTAGGAGGTTCCTTCATTATACAGCTGCCCTGTGGTGCACATTGTTAGAGGTCCCCATTCTCTCTTTTAAATAATTTAAATGTATTCATTAGACATTTTATATCTGTACATAATGTTTTGATCATATTCATTCTACGTTTCCCTCTCTCAATCCTTTCTTTTATTCATCCAGTTTTCTCTCATTTCCTCCCATCTCTCCCATTTCCTTTTGTACCTTTCTTCTTCTTAACATGTCCTTCAAAAAATGTCAATGACACACTGCGTTCCATTAGGGTTTTGCAAGTGGACAACCTACCAGTGACTCTACTGTTGAAGAAAAATGTCTTTCCCTCCCCAGAAGCCATGAACTGCATGCAAATAGCTCCTTGGCTAGGGATGGGGCCTCAAGTTCTCTCTGTCATCCATGACGGTATATTGATAAGCTGCATCTTGTGCAGGTTTGTTCAGATAGCCTGTCTGCTGTGTGAGGCCACGTTGTGTCAAGAAGACAACACTCCACAGCACTCCTCCCCACCCTTGGCTCTCACTTTTTCTGCTCCCTCTTTCTTGATATCTCCTGAGCCTTGGGAATATAGTAGCGAGTAGGGTGGTGATGATGGTGATATAGACCATCTGATTGCCCTTAGGGCTGAGCAGTCAGAACTTATATTTTTGATAGTTTCCAACATATTTGTATATAAATATCTAAGTATCATTGTCTTTTTGTGTAGCAGTAAAGCATGATTACATTAATCTACTGATAAATGTATGATTTCTTGCGACATTGGAGGCTATTTCATGAAATCTTCAGTCTGGTTGTACGTGATCTGCAAGAGGAAATTCATTTTTAAAGAAAAATATGTGAAGAATACTAAATGGAGAAGAGGATAGTCATGATTTTCATCCCTACCCTTATTGTTACACTTTTGGGAAATTAATGTCAAGTTGTCATAAGAGCCTTGGGGTTTCTTAGTTTCTTCTGGGCATGATCTAAATATTAACAGATTAGCTAGATTAAGGCTGAGAGGAATAGGTCAGAGATGAATACATTTCTGGTTGGACAATGAGGAGGGCAAGAAATTGAGTAGGCAATGGGCTGAGAAGGAAGTTAAGGTGGGTGCCAGGGATAAATACTGATGCTAAAGGCAGGAGCTCATAATCATGGTTGTTTTTCTAGTTGGTTCTGACCTTATCCCCTTTCTGATCTTCAACTCGGGCCACTTTGCCATTTTATCAATTTGCAACATGAATAGTCGTTTGCTCTGCGTAAGAGAGTGCATAGAACATGATAGGATTCTCTATGTTGTTTCAGTGTGTTTACATAATCATGGACATAGCCCTCACCCAGGGATTGCAATGTCACTTAGAGGGAGTTGAAGGAAGAGAGCTTTTATCCCTCTGCTCTCCCACTTTCAGAGTGTTTGGAACTTTAAGTGACATGTGTATGTGTGTGTGCATGTATGTGTGTGTGCATATGTGTGTGTGTTGTATGCATGTGCACATGTACGACATGTATGTGTGTGTGTGTGTGTGTGTGTGTGTGTGATGGTCTTGCCTGTGAAGGTACATGTGGAGGTCAGAGGTTTTTATTAAAAAGTCCTTTCTTCAAATTGCTTCTTTCCCCTATATTTTTGAGACAGGGTGTCTCCTTGAACCTAAAATTTACTGTTTCAACTGGCTGACCAGTGAGCCTTGTTGAATCCTCCTGTCTCTGCTCCCCACCAGTGTTGAAGTTATAAAAGTTATAAAGTTATAAAGGCAGATATTAGAACATCTGACTTTACTTGGGTGCTGGGGAATGAACTCAGGTTCTTGTGTTTCTGCAGCCAAGCCCCTTACTGACTGAGCCATATACTCAACCCCTGAGACATTCTTATTGGTATACTCAAAAATACTAATGCTTATTTCTCAGTTTTGACTCACTTATCTTTTGGTGGATTGAATTCCATGTCATCTCTTCATGTAGCTGAGGATGACATGGAAGTTAAGATCTTCTTGCCTTCACCTTCTGAGTGCTAGGATTACAGGCATGCGACTCCATGCCTGGCTGTGCAATGCTGGGGATTAAACTCAGGGCTTTGTGTAAAAGGTGAACACTATCCATGGAAGAAGCACTCTGTTTCCAACACCTTTAATTTATACCTTACATATTTATATAAAATATATTTTTATTTAACTATACATATTCAATCAATCACATGCTACTTCATTTATGGATAGTACAGAATAGATTGTTACCTATCTTATCAAGGATTGAGTTTTATTGAGATATGAAGTAAATATCATAGCACTATAAATCAAATATTAGATACTGGTGAAAAAAGGTTTATCTGAACATGTCTTCTAGATTTACCCCTGGAAACAATGTTTTGCAGTAGTTAGGAAAATCTTTAGTCTGTGTCCTTCAACATAGTCCTTAGGATGTACTTACTGTGATAAGAAACTAATAAGCTTTCTCCATTTGTAGGCAGATCTGCATCTGTTTCCCCTAGCAACTTGAAATGAATGCTAATAAAACTCTGCAGACACTTTTGCATTAAACATCACGAAGGTTAAGGAATTGACAGAGGACTCCTGCTGCCCACTGGCTGGCTCTCAGGCCTACATGGCAAAGGAAGAACTTTGTCTCATGTGGACTTTTAAAAAAACACATAGCTTTATCAATTGGAGTAATGTATAATTTACTCATTTATGGTACCTTTTCCACAACCATCTGTGCTACTTATATAGAACACTTACAGGATTATTTTCTTGTTTATGAAATACATAATATCAGAGGTTACTTAGTGAAGGTCTGTTGGTGGCAAACTCCCTCAAATTTTTTTTTAACTCTGAAATATCTTAAATTTAACAAATAAAGAAATTTTATAAGTATTCTAAATTTGTGGTGTAGGATCTCTATACTTCAAACTTAAAATTCTAAGTGCTGGAATGTCAGACACCCAAGGCTAGGGTGTGCAGACCAAGGACATAGAATACTCACAGTTCAGCTGGTAGAAACATAAAACATTTCCTTGCTTTTAAATCTAGATAAAAAGCTGAACAAGGCTAGCAATAATTAACAGTGAGAAACAGCCATAGAGAAATAAGGGAGGGATAGCTCAACAGCTGAGAGCACTGGCTGATTTTCTGAAGAATTTGGTTTGGTTCCCAGCACTAGCATGGTGTCTTACAACCATCTGTAACTCCAGTTCCAGAGAATCTGAGTCCCTCTGTCCTCTGAGGGCACCAGGCTCATACATGGTACGCAGATAAACATGCATGCAAAAATACTTGCATACATTAAAAAATTATGGGAGACTTAGAAGACTAATGCCAAACATGAACTGTTCTACGTGATACTAGCCTTTAATGTCTATCTATGTATATTTATATGGGTGATTATGGCTATAGTGTAGGTGGACTATAGTCAACATAATCTCCTACAGCCACACCTACAGGCCCATCTCTCAGGTGAGTCTAGATTCTGTCAAGTTGACAACTAATGAGAACAATCACAATATTCCTTTATAATTTCTCTAATTTATGCCTCTAAGATGAGATGACAGCATCAGATGGTCCTGACCTTTGACCAAGTTCTAAAAGCAGCAAATTAAATGCACTTACTATCCCTGACCATAGAATTCATTTAATTGGGTTTTTTCTTTTTTTTTCTATTTTAGTGCAGACATCAGCTTATTGGGCAATATTTAGGAGAATATAAATATAACATTGATTTCATCAATAAATTCTTGAATAAAATTGATGCATCCTTAACATTTACACCATCGGTATTGACTAGGTAACTAAAACTAACTTCTCATTCACTTCTCAGGTACCTGTCATGTGTCTCTTTCACCATAATATCAAGCTTAAACAACAAAAAATATGATCCAAGAAGAAAAAATTTCAAACACAGTGTAACTTTGCTTTCTACACAAATTCATTAAAGAAGCATTGGAATTGTGTTTGAAAGTCACCATTAAATCACAGCAATGCCAAACAATAATCATTTATACATCTGATGACGAAATGTGAGCTCCACATCTAAAAGAATTAATTTCATGCAATCATTTCAGCTGAGGCTTCTTTTTATATACTATTTGATGATTTTACATCATGCACCCCATTAAACTCAGTTATCAGACCTCTCAGATTCATACCCACTCTTATGATCACCCCATTTACAAAATTGCTCATTCATGCTGTTCATTCACTTACTGAAGTATAATTAAACTCTCTGTGGCCAGACTCTAAAAGAAAACAAGTCTTTCCTCACCCACATCCCTGCCAGAGAACATCAATGCAGAAGTGAGGCACTTGTGTCATTTAGCTATGTTTTAGCCTTGAGTTCTTGTGTACAATGATCTCTCTCTCTCTTTATTTTTTTTTAAAGTCCACTAATGAGTGAGTAAGCCCCTGCTTATCTTTCTGGGATTGTGATATCTCACTCAGGAAAATATTCTCCATATCCATCCACTTGCCTGCAAATTTTAGAATATCGTTTTTTCCTATTGCTGAGTAGTACTCCATTATGTAGATGTACCATAGTTCAATAAATCCATTCTTCAATTAAGAAGCATTTAGGTTGTTTCCAGGTTCTTGCTATTACAAATAACACTGCTATGAACATAGTTGAGCTAATGCTTTTGGAGTGGGAATGTGCATCTTTAGGGCATATGCCCAATAGTGGTATTGCTGAATCCTTGAGGAGGTTGATTCCCTGTTTTCTGAGAAACTGCCATGCTGCATTCCAAAGTGGCTGAACAAGTTTACACTCCCATCAACAATGGAGGAGTGCTCCCCTTGCTCTGCATCCTCTCCAGAATAGGCTGTCATCAGTGTTTTTAATCTTAGCTATTCTGACAGGTGACAGGTGTAAAGTGGTATATCAAAGTTGTTTCGATTTGCATTTCTCTGATTGCTAAAGATGTTGAACACTTTTTTATGTGCCTTTCAGCCATTTGTAATTCTTCTGCAGAGAATTCCCTCTTTAGTTCTGAACCCCATTTTTTAATTGAGTTATTAAGAGTTTTGTGCTCTAGTTTCGTGAGTTTTCTATATATTTCAGAGATTAATCCTCTGCCACTTGTAGGATTGGTGAAAACCTTTTCCCATTCTGTAGGCTGTTGTTTTGTTTTAATGACTATTTCCTTGGCCTTACATAAGCTTCTCAGCTTCATGAAGTCCCACTTATTGATTGTTGTTCTTAGTGTTTGTGCTACTGGTGTTATATTTTAGGAAGTGATCACCTGTGCCAGTGCATTGGAGGCTTTTTCCCACTTTCTTTTCTATGAAGTTCAGTGTAGCTGGGTTTGTGTTGAGGTCTTTCATTCACTTGGATTTGAGTTTTGTACAGGGAGATAGGTTTGGATCAACTTACATATTTCTACACACTACTATCCAGTTATGCCAACATTTGTTGAAGATTCTATCTTTCTTCCATTGAATATTTTTGGCCTCCTTGTCAAAAATCAAATATTCATAGGTATGTAGGTGAATGTTTCCATCTTCATTTTGATTCCAATGATACATAAGTGTGTTTTTATGCCAGTACCAAGCTGGTTTTATTACTGTAGTTTTACAATATAATTTGAAGTCAGGGATAGTGATGCCTCCTGAGGTTCTAATTGTTTTGGCAATCCTGGCTTTCCTGTTATTCCAAATAAAATTGAGTATTTTTCTTTCAAGGTCTGTAAGAAAATGTCTTTGGATTTTGATGGGCAGTGCATTGAATCTGTAGATTGCTTTTGGTAGGATTGCCATTTTCACTGTTGATTCTGCCTATCCAAGAACATGGGAGATCTTTCTATTTTCTTATATTCTCTTCAATGTCTTTCTTCAGTAATCTAAAGCTTTTGTCAAACATATCTGATACTTCTTTAGTTATAGTTACACCAAGGTATTTAATGCTATTTGCAGCTGTCATAAAAGGTGATGTTTCCCTTTTTTCTTTTTCAGCCCTTTTATCTTTAGTGTATAAGAGGACTACTGATTTCTTTGAGTTAATCTTGTATTGCTGAAGGTGTTTATCAGCTGTAGAAGTTCCTTGGTAGAATTTTGTGGGTCATTTATGTATATAATCATATCATCTGCAAATAGAGATAGTTTGACTTCTGCTTTTCCTATTTGTATACCCTTAAGCTCCTTGTGTTCTCTTGTTGCTTTAGCTAAAACTTTGAGAACTATGCTGAATAGACAAGGGGATAGGGGACAGCCTTGCCTAGTTTGTGATTTTAGTGGGATTGCTTTGAGTTTTTCTCCATTTAGTTTGATGTTGGCCATCAGCTTTTTGTAAATTTCCTTCATTATATTTAGGTATTTTCCCTGTATTCCTGATCTCTCAAGGACTTTTATCATGAAGGAATGTTGAATTTTGTCAAAGGCTTTTTCAGCATCTAAGGAGATGATCATGTGGGTTTTTTCTTCAATTTGTTCATATGATGGATGACATTTACAGTTTTCCGTATGTTGAACCATCCCTGCGTTTCTGGGATGAAGCCTGCTTGATCGTGGTGAATAACTTTTTTATATGTTGTTGGATTTAGTTTGCCAGAATTTTGTTGAGAATTTTTGCATTGATGTTCATGAGGGAAATTGGTCTGTAATTCTCTTTTATTGTTGCATCTTTGAGTGGCTTGGGTATCAGGGTTATTGTGGCCTCATAAAAAGAGTTTGGCAATATCCCTTCAGTTTCTACTGTATGAAACAGTTTGAGGAATATTGGTAATAGTTCTTCTTTGAAAATGTGGTAGAACTCTGCACTGAAACCATCTGGGCCTGGGCTTTTTTCATTTGGGAGATTTTTAATGACAGCTTCAAATTCCTTTAGTGTTATAGGACTGTTTAGGTCTTTAATCTGGTCTTGATTTAATTTTGGTAAATGGTACCTGTTCAGAAAGCTGTCCATTTCTTCTAGGTTCCCCATTTTTTTGTGGAGTATAGATTTTCAATGTATGATGTCATAATTCTCTGGTTATCCTGGAGGTCTTTTGTTATGTCCCCCTTTTCATTTCTGATTTTGTAGATTTGGATACTCTCTCTCTCTGCTTTTTGGTTAGTTGGGATAAGGGTTTATCTATCTTGTTGACTTTCTCAAAGAACCAACTGTTTGATTTATTGATTCTTTGAATTGTTCTTTTTGTTTCAATTGTATTGGTTTCAGCTCTAAGTTTGATTATTTCCTGCCATCTATTTCTTCTAGGTAAGTTTGCTTCTAATTGTTTTAGTATTTTCAGCTGTGCTGATAGTTGTCCTGTGTGGGATTTCTCTAGTCTTTTCATGTAGGTATCTAGTGCTATAAATTTTCCTCTTAAGATTGCTTTCATTATATCCCATCAGTTTGGGTATGCCATGGATTCATTTTTGTTAAATTCTACGAAGTCTTTGATTTCTTTCTTAATTTTTTCCTTGATCCAGAAGTGTTTCAGTTGAGTGATGTTTAGTTTCCATGAGTTGGTAGGCTTCTGGTGATTCTTGATGTTCCTGAACTCTTAACTTGAGACCATTGTGATCTGAAATAGTACAAGGAGTTACACTCTATTCTTTCTACCTGTTGATATTTGCTTTATGACCTAGTATGTGGTCAATTTTAGAAAAAGTTCCATGGGTGCTGGAATCCAAACCTAGCTTAACCATATTTCAGTATATAAGTTAGCTTCTATTTCCCCTCTGGTTTAGTTAGCTATTTGCCAACAATTGAAGGACCCTGGGTTCTAGGGCTTGACCCAGGCATTCAGTTCAGGTATCCAGCAGAGCACCCCCCCCCCCCCCCCGCCATGAGAGCAAGGAACTAAAAGTCTAAAAGTCTGTCCCAGGAAACGGAGTGACCCAGCCCAGATAGCCGTAATCAACTCAGATAGGACATAATGGTCTGGTCGAACCTGTGATTAAAATACCAGAAGTTCCAAGAAGAAGAGCGGTGACTAACACCCGGTTGTAAAAGCCCCCTAACCAGCTGGTCTTAAGGCAACCCCATGACCACTGTGAGCAACCTTACAATTATAGTGTGACCTTTAAAGTGACCAATCATGTGTTGCCCCTGTTGCTATGGTGATATTATGGTCTTAGTCTTTAAAAGAGATATGGGATTGCCCCTCCCTTGCTACACCCTTGCTTCCTGAGGCAGGGAGGTAGCCCATCTGCAGATGTAATAAACTTCATGTTATTTTACATCAAAGGCCTGGAGTCTGGGTTCTTGGGCCCCCCTTCCCGAGGATAGTACCCTGAGTCTGGGGTCTATCACAATTATGTGACTGTCCCTAGGTGGCCAGAAGGCTACATCCCCCCATTGTTTAAGCTAGGTCATGAATTCAGGAGGTTTCCTTTGATGCTGTCAAAATGCAGGTGATACACTCTAGGCATTCAAGTGATAACAGATAGATTTCCATACTAATTCTACCCTGTTCAGGAACCTTTCCCAAACCATGCTTGACAGTTTTTGACGGATCCTCCCCTTGTTCCAGATTATGTGCATTCTTCCCACTTGAGATTCTATTTAAATGTGGGTCGAAAAAAATAAAGTAGAGGGCTTGAATGGAATTTCATCTTGCTCTCAATTCCTTTGTGTTCCTGTCTCAACCCGTTTCAGGTCTACATTGAAAACCCCACTTGCCAGGGCACAAGGGGTACTGAGAAATATGTATGTTCCTTTTTGTTTGGGTGGAAGGTTTGGTATATATCTACTAAGTCGATTTAGGTCATAACTTCTGCTAGATCCCTTATTTCTCTGTTGAGTTTCTGTCTGGTTGATTTATCCCAGGGTGAAAGTGGGGTATTGAAGTCTCCCACTATTAGTGTGTGAGGTCTGATATGAGGTTTAAGCTTTAGTAGTGTTTCTTTCACATATGTAGGTGCCCTTGTGTTAGGGGCATAGATATTTAGGATTGAAATTTTGTCTTGGTGAATTTTTCCTGAGATGCATAAATAATGACCTTCTTGGTCTCTTTTTATTGATTTTAGTTTAAAGTCTAATTTTTTAGATATTAGAATGGCTACACCAGCTTGTTTCTTAGTGTCATTTGACTGGAAAGTCTTTTCCCAACCCTTTACTCTGAGCCTGTGTCTGTCTTTAAAGATGAGGTGCATTTCTTGTATGCATTAGAAGGATGGTTTCTGTTTTTGCATCCATCGTGTTAGGGTGTGTCTTTTCATAGGTGAATTGAGTCCAATGATATTAAGGAATATTAATGACCAATGATCAATATTTTCCATCATTTTTGGTAGTAGTTTATATTTCCTTTATTGGGGGAGGTTCTTTTTTTTGAACTTTATTTATTTATTTGCCTTGGTGCTCGCCTAGAACTGGAAATACAGACAGTTGTGAGCTGCCATGTGGGTGCCAGGAATTGAACCCCTTTCCTCTGGGAGAGCAGTCAGTGCTCTTAACCGCTGAGCCATCTCTCCAGCCCCTAGGGGGAGGATCTTTTGTGGGCTTATCAATTGTCTGTGGTTACATGGGTGTTTCTGGTTTCCTTAGGTTGGAGTTTTCCCTCTAGGATTTTTTTGTAGGGGGTATTTGTGGTTAGATATTGTTTAAATCTGGTTATATCATGAAATATGTTGTTTACTCAATATATGGTGATTGACAGTTTTGCTGGGTACAGAATTCTAGGTTGGCATCTATGTACTTTTAGTGTCTGTATAATGTTTGGTCAGGACCTTCTTGCTTTCATTGTTTCCACTGAATAGTCGGGTGGTATTCTGATGGGTCTGCCTTTATAGGTGGTTTGATGTTTTTCCTTTGCAGCTCTTACTACTTTTTCTTTGTTCTGTAGGTTTAGTGGCTTGATTTTTTTTTTTGTAGGTCTAGTCTATTTGGTGTTCTGTAGGATTCCTATATCTTTATAGGCATTTCCTTCTTTAGGTTGGGGAAGTTTTCTTCTATGATTTTGTCGAATATATTTTCTGTGCCTTTGAGCTGGTATTCTTCTTCTTCAACTGCAATTATTCTCAGGTTTAGCCTTTTCATGGTGTCCCAAATTTTCCTGGACATTTTGTATTATGACTTTTTTGGTTTTAGTGTTTTCTTTAACTGATGTATCTATTACCAGTATTGAGTCATCCACTCCAGAGACTCTCTTTTCCATATCTTGGTTATACATGACTCTGTGGTCTCAGGTCTTTTTTTTTTTTTTTTCAGATTTTCTCTTTCTAGTTTTGTCTTAGTTTGTGCCTTCTTTATTACTTCTATTTTAATTTTATTTCTTGGTAAATTTCTTTCACCTGTTTGTTTGTTTTTCTTACTTTTTATTTTTATTTTCTTTCAGGGCTTTGTTCATCTCTCCTAATTTTCTGTTTGTATTTTCTTCTATTTCTTTAAGTGAGTTTTTTATATCCCCTTTTAAGACTTCCATTAGTTTCATAAAGTTGTTTTTAAGGTCATTTCCTTCTTTTCCCTCTTCGTTGTTATGTTCAGGTCTTGAAGCTATAGAACCACTTGCTTCTTCTCTCAGTGTCTTGTTGACCTTTGTATTGTTGTATGTATTTGTGCACTGCAGTCTGCTCATTTTTAGTCCAGTTCACTCTTTGTTAGCTCTTGGTCAGCTCTTAGTGAGTTGTTGGTCTGAGGGCTCTTAATCAGCTATGTGTTCAGAGGGTCAGCTACTCTGGTGAAATTAAAGTGCTATGATGACAGTCATCGCCTCTTGACCTCTCACCTCTCAGCTGTGTGCCTACGGACTTGGTTGTTCTCTTGCTGTTATTTTCCCAGCCGTGTTCCTGATGGGCTGTGGTATGCGCTGAAGTGAAGTGGCCATCTGAGGGCCTGGGTTCAGGTTGAATTCATTTAATTGTATGTGTTATTCCTGTGACAAAATGCCTGGCAGAAATTACCCAAGTTAGCAAGATCTATTTTGGCTCAAATTTTCAGAAGAGTCTGTCAATCATGATGAGTGTATATGTGTATGTGTGGGGAGGTCAGAACAGAAGGAGGTAGAAATCAGATAGATAGGTTGGGCCAGGGACAGAACACTCCCATGGGTTCACTTCTACCCTTATTTTAAACTAAGTGTTAATTCTGATGTTTGTATCACCTTCCAAAATGGAGCCACCATCTGGGGACCAGGCTAGCAACATGTGAGCCCGTAGGGGACATTTCATATTTAAACCATATTCATATGACACTAAAAGGAAGTGTCAGTGCCTTTGTAAATGGCAATGGGCCTTTAAGATTCTCAATAGGAACAGTGTAAATCCTTTATTTGATTTGGTATCTAAATATGAAAATTAAACTCTACATTCTTGTAAAAATCATTCAAGAACACAGAAAATATAACCAAACTTCTATGTAATTACAAAACTGATATTTATCTATAATTTTTTGTGTTTCCTCTTAAGAATAAAAGATTCTATATTTTGAAATAACAGCTTTACAGGCTCGTGCTGAACTTGAAATAAACTATTTTATCTACTTCTAATTCTCAAAGACAGAGCTTTGCAGCCTTAGTCTTCCTTAGGCTTTTAGTAAATATCAGCTGTTATATTGTGTGTGCAGCTCAGTGGTAGAGTCCTTGAAAGTGTGTATGATGCCCTGGGATTGATCCTGGTATCACAAAATCAAACATATGCAAATGAATCCAAATGACAACAAAACCCAGAACAAACTGGTGGCAGGAGGTAACTAGAGCCTCAGAGATAAACCTTGTCTCTCCACCTAGTCACTCTTATACCCAGAACATTTTATAATAATGCCTACAGTGGAAGCAGGCATCAATGTTCATTAGAGCCCTATTTGAAAGTAATGATAAGGAGAACAGTGGAATCACTTAAGAAAAACATCTAATCCACCGGGGATCTTGTGTTGGAAACTCAGTAGAGTGTGTTTACCCTTCACTCATTAACTTCAAACAGACTATCAGAATCAACATTTATTCACAACCCAAGTAGTTTTAATAAATGTTGCTGAGCATGAAAATAATCACAAAACATTTAGAGATTGATTCTCCCCTTCTATTTCCCAGGAAACAGAAAGCCACTAGAAATTCTGCATCCCCTGCAGTGGTGTTCCCTGGAGTTCATGGGATGAGGGGATTTTATTGGAGTTATTTTTAATACCAGAATTTTCCAAGGCTCCAGATGAAAAGATTCTGAATCCTACATTTTATTTTGGATCCCCAGCCTCTGAAATGCTCGGTCATTTTCCCTGTTTTGTTTTATTCACTTTGACAGCCTGCCCCAAAATGATGGAGATTTTTTTGAAAGTTTTCTCCCATTCACATCCATGTGAGCTATGTCTGAAGTCACTGGAGGAAGACACTGTGCATGTCTGAGACTCTGACTACTGAGGAAACTTCTAGGGTAGCAGGGTAGGTATCCAATGATGGCAGGCTTTCTGTACTACCACAGCCATCAAGGCAGGAAGTGCAATATTGCTGTCTACTGAAAACAGGATGCTGGTGAATCTGGCTACTTTGTTGTCAAATTAAAATAAAGTTCAAATTTTTTTTCCACCAAAGCATCTAGCAGCCTCCAGGATTTGCTATGAGACTGACTCCATTAAGTAAGACTTGGAAATGGAACCAGAAACATTTGCAATGTGAAACAAAGTGTTAGTGTAGGTTGGTTTTAAAAAAATATAGGAACACGGAATGAGTATCAAATTTGGAGTCATACAAATAAATGACTAATGGAATCATTACCACAATGACTTGGGCCTGGGCCTGGAAAGTGTCCAGGGACACTTGAGTACATTATGTTTTCTTAATATGACTTTGCTGTAACTTACCTTGTTACAGTCAGATATGATGTTTTTCTTCTGAGGAGAGTCAGATGTGCCTTTCCATGTTGTTCTCAGATTATCTTTCAAGTTGGAGAAGAAGACCAAAGATTTTTTAAAATTAATACAGGCAAATGAATTGTTTATAAGATTTTAAACTGCTAATAAAATCTCATTGATTCAGTTTTCTTTTGGATTAAATGTGAGTTCCTTCAGTCTCTCCCTGAAAGCAGCTCCCCTTCTCTCAAAGGTGTAGAGAAACGTCACACAAGCCAATCAATCACCTGCCAGCCAAATGTCTCTGTAGAAAATCCATGGTACAGACATCCATAGACTGAGCTCGATGGTGAACAAAGATACAAATTTATCTACCAAAAGAAGAAAAAAGGAACTGGTGTTTTTGTGGAAGTTTCATTTGCAATTATGAGCCATTAAAGGGTTTAATAATTATTACCATTATTAGTAATAATGGCAGCTGAGCAACCACTCACTAACCCAGCCATTTAGAAAAGTCATGGCAGCTTCTAATCTAATTATACTTTGAGCTTTTATCCATAACACAACTGATGTGAATTTATCACCTTTTGGGGTTTAGGGCATATTAGGTGGCAACTGAAACATCAGAAATTCTGAGAAGGATGAAAGCTATGAAGCTTCTTTTAAATAATGAAAGTTTTGTTTGTAATTAGTGTTGAATCTCCTTAATGAAAAGTTTCTAACAATTTGGAGTTTTTAATAATAATAGCTACAATGGCAGTTCTTACATAACTAATGCTTCATTTGCATCAGGCACCAGGAGGTAATTTGCACGTAATTTCTGAGCCACCTTAATAACTATGAGCCCTTGATGTTGAAGCCATCTCCATTTTACAAAGGGAAATGGAAGCTTCGTAAGTTTAATGTTCACAAAGATGGCTGGTAAATGAAAAAATATGGTACTTGGACCAGAACTGATGGCAAAACCTACCCTTTGACTATATTGCTGATTTGCTTATATGACTATATGTGTGTGTGAAGGATGCTCACATCATATGTAACAAATAAGCATGTTTTATGGCAAGAGCACTGGAATCCAGAGTGTTCAGTTTATTTTATGACCTCACAAAGCCCAGTGTCAGCCTAGATGGTAAGTGTCCTGAGTTGGAAGGACAGCTTATAAATGCTATCAGCAAGCCCATTTTACCCTTTCCTCTATGGCTGAGTAAGTAAGTGGAAAGGAGGGATGACCACCTACATCTAACCTGTCCCTCCACTATTTATATTTGTTTACTTGCTTTTTTTCAACAAAAACACAACAATGAGGATTCTTTATACATCACACCCTGGTATTTTAAAACTGCTCATGACATGGCTTTGTTACATTCAAAAGTCTTTAGGCAAATTTGGCTGTTAGTAATTTTCAGGTCTCACATCTGGTTTGGGGGTGCTGTAGCTAGACTAGCAGGGTTTGTGTATGTGTGGGTGGTAGAGCAGACTTGAAGGGAAATACACTAGCCAACTAGCAGTGTTTTCTGTTTATATTTGGGCCTACACTGGCTGAGGCACATTCGAAAATGAACTATCAGACTTTATTTCTCACAATGTACAGTGTTTAAATAATGATGAAGTATGATAAGAAATTGCTAATAGTGGGTCATTTGCATGGCAGTATAACACATTGAGGAACATGATTAGTTCCTTGAGGGTCTTATGTTTGTGCCCAAGACAGTGATATCCAGTTGATACTTCCAAGTGAAGTAACTTCTAATTACTAGTAAGAGTTTTTCTCAGGGACTAGTGAGATCGTTCAGTGGATAAAGATACCTGCTGTCATGTTTGATAACTCAACTTTGAATCTGTGTGGCAGAAAAACAGAACCAACTTCTACAAGTTGTCCTCTGACCTTCCCTTATGATATGGCACACACACCACTTATGACACAAATAAAGAAGTAAATATTTAAAACATAATAATCTTTCCCCAGCAGCTGACTGTAGTGGTGGATTACTATTACCCCAGCATTCAAAGGCAGAAAAGGATTTTGAGTTTTAAGGACAGCAGAGATGCAACTGGTGGAGACGAAGTGAAAAGATGCTCTAATTTTCTAGAACATAAAAGAGAGACATACAAATAAGTTCTCTGAGCTTGGGAGATGGTAGATTAGCAGTAGGGAATGCTTGCTGCTCTTTCTGAGGACCCAACTAGGGTGCACAGCACCCATGTTGATCAGTTCACAACTGCCTCTAACTCCAGTAGCAAGGAACCTGAGCACCCTGTTCTGCATCCAAAGACATTCATGCCCACACTTCCATCCTGCATACACCCCCATCCCACATACCTACCCCCAACCTGTTCTCTTATACCCACCCCCACATCCACTTCCATCCCCCCACACTCATCACACACACACACACACTTATTCCCCACTTCCACTCCATATACACCCCCATTCACCCACATCCACAGATAAAAATAAACCTTAGAAAAAGAAACACTGCTTTTACTCAGAAATATGAATGATTCTTCTACATTGTAGTGTTGGTGAATGCTAGAAGAAGAAATTGTCATTCTTATGATAGATAAGTTTTTGGGGGGGGCCTTGGACTAGTAGGGGCCAGACTGGCAATATGTTCCTGCTTACTTATGCCTTTGACTAGTCTTGAAATTATGAGCCTGGATAATTAGGTAAATACAAACACACACATGAAAGATTAAAAATGATCATCTCAGAGTAGATATGAATTGGCCAGTATTCTTTATACCTAGAATACTTAGCTTAGACTACTGGACAATCTGTACCTACTTTGGGTTGATAATTTTCCAAATCTATTTTTTATGTGTATGAATTTAGAATAAAAAGTTATGTGTAACTCTGAAAAATGGATGATCTTGTGATGTTTATCTATCACCTACCTATATACCTATCAGTTATTTTCTTTTTTATATGCATATGGTGGTGGGGCTGGACCCAGTAGCCCTGCCACACATTACACATAGACACACATGTCAGAGTACATATGGAGACATGTCAGAGGATAACAGATAGGAGTCAGTTCTTTCTCCCACCACGGAGTTGCAGGAATTAAACTCAGGTTGTCAAGCTTGGCAACAAGCTACTATACCAACCATGTCACCAGTCTTGCTTATAATAATTTAATAAAATACTTTCATGAAGCTAATTTATATATGAGGTGATGAAATGAAAGCATTTTATGAGCACAAACTCACATTACAGATCAAGATTTATTGCTGTGGGACTATGCTCATGTACACTTGAAGCATTTATCCCTGTAAATACTGGTTTAATAAAACTCTAATTGGCCAGAAACTAGACAGAAAAGAAGGATAGGCACACAACCAGACAGGAGAATTCTGGGAAGAGGAAGAGCAGAGCAGATGACAGTCAGACACATAAGAAACAAGACAAAAATATTATACTGAGAAAAGGTACAAATCCACTTGGCTAAACATGGATAAGAATCATGGATTAATTTAAAAGTAAGAGTTAGCAAGTAACAAGCCTGAGACAAAGACTAAATAGTTTATAATTAATATAAACCGCTGTGTGATTGTTTGGCACTAATGGCCATAGGTCTAGCTGGGTGGGGCACAAAAACTTCTGACTACAATTCATGGTACAGATGATTTTCAAAGGCAGATCCTAGGACTTCATTAGTTTCTTTTAAAGTTTGTGTTATTTCTAAAAAGATTTGGTTGGCTTAAAAACACATAAAAATGGAAAACATCTACAGGCTTATCTAGGTCCTCACAGCCCAGGGAGGTGACAAACAGCCACATGTCCACCTGGGTCCTCATGGCCCAGGACTGACTAAAGACATTGACAGGTCTGCTTACCACCATGATGGGTAAATGTGTGGTAGAGAAATGGAAAAGAAAGAGAGGCAGATGGTTCATGTATTGTAAAGAGGCACATTTGCAGAAGCTAAGATAGAGCAAGTGAGGAACAGGCTGATGTGGGTAGCCTGCTTGCCATCTAAGGCAGTGGTGATATCTGGGCCTGTGCTGCACTGCTGCTGCTCAGGGCCATGTCTGGGTCCATGGTCCTACCCCATATGGGGTCTGTGTTGACATCCATGGCTCGTGTTCACACCGAAGGCCAACAGGTATGCCTGGGTGTGATGGAAATGTTCTCTGTATGATGTAAATAAAGTAACTGGTTTGGCCTATGTAGAGCACCATAGAAGTGGGTGGAGGATCAGAGCACAGGCAGGTAGAAGGAGGGTGGAGTTAGTCAGTCACCATCCGAACCCTGAAGGAGGAACATGTAAGAGGAACAGGTGAGCCACAGGCCGCAGGCCATGTGGCAGACAGATTAATGGAAATGGGCCGAATTAAGATGAAAGAGCTAGCTAATAATGTGCTTAAGATATGGGTCAAACAGTATAAAATATATAAGTATCTGATTCATTTCCTTGGGGGACAAAAGCCACCATGGACCAGATTTGCAAAGGCAGATCCTACCTTCCAAAACCTCTGGACCAAAACGGGCACCGGAAAACTTTCTACAACAAATGGCTTCCCAACATGGGCCCAAACACCCGGATAAAGCCTGAGAAAGTTTAAAAAACTAAAGAGCATTCTAGATCACTGAAACAGAGTCAAAAGTGGTTTTCCGAATTGCGTATTTGAATTGATTTGTGGTACAGAGACAGTGTGGTGTTCAGTCAGGAATTTAAAAATGGCGCGTTCGCACCACACAGCTTAAACTCATACGTTTCACAAAAGGCTTGGCATAAGTGTGATTGATTTAAGGTTTCTGCTTATATTGAACAGAAAGGAAACAGAGTTATAAAAGGTTTTTCTGGTAGCATTTTCTGAGTCTGCTCTGGTTGCTGGCAGCGGCAGAGACACAGCAGGCTCCTCTGCCATATTGAAAAGCTGCCAAAAGAGGCGGAGTCAGCAATTAAAGTGATACTGATATTTTAAAAGGTCTTTGGGTTGGAAAATGATTAAGAATTCTCAATAAAACAGATTTAGACTCTCAAAACCTCTAAACGGAGAACAATGTATGTGAAATATGCATAGGCTTCAGAGAGAGAGAGAGAGAGAGAGAGAGAGAGAGAGAGAGAGAGAGAGAGAGAAAGGGTAAAGGAAGCCCTTTAAGAAAGAGAAATAGAAAAGAAATAGAAAGAGAAATAAAGATAAAAAGGCCACATGAAGATAGCAGATAAACAAAGAGTCTGGCTTATGGTTATTGCGTTTTCTTTTAATTTTTTAATTTTAATGAGCTAATTGCAGAGAGACAATTGATTGCTAAGGCTGCTGAGTTAAACAAATACATATACTTTAAAGATATCTTGACTTTGAAATCTGTTTACAAGAATAAGTTACTTGGGAAAAGAGTTTCTGCTTTTGTCTTCACAGAAGATCAAAACCTGTGGATTGATTCTAGGCAAATGTGGTTCCATTTGCCAAGGTCACCTGAATATTCTCAGCTTCCAAGAAGCCAGTTGAGGTGATCCAGCTTCAAGACCCCATGAGATCAACAACGTCCTTTTACAGCAGGAAGTAATAAAAGAAAGAAAGCTACGTCCAATTTCCTCAAAATATTACTTATTAATGTTTGTTTTCATTATAAATAGTTAATGGTCATAGTCAATCTCTTTCAAAAAAAAAGGGGAGGAGGATATGATATAGGGATGATTAGAAAAGATGAATGGATTTTGATTTATTAATATAAACTTAAGGTCCATTTTGTTATGCTGTATGGATTTTTCTACTGTTGATTAAAGTATGATGCTAATGTAACTCATTAAAATTGTAATGTGTAATTGAGAAATGTAGATTAATAGTCATCTATGATAACCAAACTTATAGTCATGTTAGTTAGGTTTTTGTAGGTATACAAAGATATATTTCAATTAGATAGGTAGTCTTCAAACACTTCAAAGATATGCAGAATATGGCATTTAAATTATTTTAAGAACTTAGACTTTTCTGGACAATGAGACAGGTCTGTTCCTGGCAGCACCAATGTATTTCAGGAAAATGATGGGCATTGAAGAAACTTCATGTGGAATTTACTTTGTGGCAACAGTTAGCCACTGGACAAGAAACTGTTCTGGAATTGACTACTTGATAGTATGCTGTATAAACTGGACATGCAGGTTCCATAGGAAAGTGACCCCTGAACTTTGGCAGAACAAGCTGAGATGGTCCTTTGGGTTCCTGCTTTGCAGAAAAAAATTGCCAGGCATTCTTCAGGACACAAGGAGACAACTGATGGACTGTGTCAGATTTCCTCCATCACTGAAAGGTATGTCAGAGACTTTGGGCCATAAAGGCTGAAGATGGTGCCCCAACATTACAAAGGAACTTTGGGTGACTGTCCAGGCAGACAGATGTCATCGCTGTCATTTTCTAGACTTTGGAAGTTGCTTGCATTTCCTGTTTATTTGGATAATATATCCTTCTGTGGTCTTTGATATGGTTGAAGATTTAATAATATAGGTATAGTTCTTTTTAGTTTAAAAGGTATATTAGATATGAAACTTTAGACTCACAATGATAAGGTAGATAATGGAATATTTTCTTTAAGTTTGTTAATTACAAATAGACTAGATATTGTAACTGTAATTTTTGATTGATAGCTGTTCTGTTGTATGTAATTTTGCTATATGGAAATTGAAACCTTCCTTTTTAATTAGACAGAAAAGAGGAAATGTGGTGGAAATGTTCTCAGTATGATGTAAATAAAGTAACTAGTTTGGCCTATGTAGAGCACCATAGAAGTGGGTGGAGGAACAGAGCACAGGCAGGTAGGAGAAGGGTAGAGTTAGTCAGTCGCCATCTGAACCCCAAAGGAGGAACATGTAAGAGGAACAGGTGAGCCATGGGCCGCGGGCCATGTGGCAGACAGATTAATGGAAATGGGTTAAATTAAGATGAAAGAGCTAGCTTGTAATGTGCATAAACTATGGGCCAAACAGTATAAAGTATATAAGTGTCTGATTCATTTCTTTTGGGGACAAAAGCTGCCTCAGACCAGGTTCCAAAACTTCTGGGCCCAAACCGGGGCTGGAAAACTTTCTACAACACCTGTGGTCTTGGCTGCTACCTGTGGCCATATTGGTATCAAAGGCTGTGCCACTGCAGAGATTATATTGAGCTGAGTGGTCTGAACTGCTACTAGAGGTCACGATAATGTCAGGGCTCCAGCTGCTATTAAGGGTCATGCCTGGGTCTATGGTTCTACAGCAGCCAGGACCTGTGTTAATGTCTGTGGCTTCTGTTATCATCAAAGATCATATGGATACCAAGGAGTAGTTGAAAATTTCCCTGTCCCTCCTGGCAGGTTCCATAGCTACTTCTTAAATAATTGACTTGGAGGTTTAATATTATATAGTAACTTCTGGGCTAGTAGCTCAAGTATATTACTGTCTAACTCTTACACTTAAATTAACCCATAATTCTTATCTATGTTTAGCCACATGGCTTGGTACCTTGGCTCAGTCCAGCATTCTCATCTTGCTTTCTCTGCTACTGGCTGGTGTCTGCTGCTCTGCCTTTCCTCTTCCCAAAATTCTCCTAGTCTGGTCATCCTACCTGTACTTCCTGCCTGGCTGCTGACTAATCAGAGTTAATAAACCAATGTGAGTGGCAATATCTTTACATATAAGAGCATCATCCCACACAGGGGTGAAGGGCAGATATGGAGGGACTAGGAAGTGAGTGGGTTGAAATGTATGATACAAAATTCTTAAAGAATCAGTAAAAAAAAAATGTTAACATTTAAAGATATATTGAAAACATCAAGACTTTTTAAAAGAGGAAAATAATAAGTGAATAAAATTTAGAAGCATAAAGTAAAACTCATAAGCAAAATTAGGTAGTTTGGGGTCCTGGCGCCTCTGCTTCAGTTATCAAATTCTTAAAGACAGAAAGGTAAGAGCTAGGGCTGGAGAGATAGCTCAGAGATTGAGAGTACTGGCTATTCTTCCAGAGGTCCCAGGTTCAATTCTAGAACTCACATGTCAGTTCCCAAGTATCTGTAACTCCAAACCCAGGACATCTGATGCCCTCTTCTGGCCTCCTAGAGTGTCAGGAATATATGTGATGAACAGGCATATATGCACACAAAACACCCATATTTTAAAAATAAATTTAAAAATATAACACACACACACACATACACACCCCACATGGTAATAGCTAACACTCTTGAGTTAACTACCCTGGATATCTACAGCTTACAATTTGCCTTGGTAAATGCAGATTGGGCATTGCAGTATAATTTTTAGCGTGTGTATTATGACATTGATCTGAAAAGCACAAGGCCCATTTTTGCTTAGAACAAGATCTGACCAGACAAAAAATCCAGAGACTAAAATTGTGTCACAATTTTAGTAAAAACCTCAGGTGTGATTCCCTAGTTTGTGTCCCCACCCCCAGACTAAATTTGAGAGTTTTCTTTGGAAACCATATTGTGATTGGAACCTCGTGAGCCACAGTGCACTAAAGTGCACCAAACATTTCTTTGTCAGAAGGACTGGCAGCAGTGTGATTCTAGTGGGAGCCTTACTGGGTACCACCCACAGTCTCCCACCTGCTTCTCCGTGGCCCAACCATTCAACAACGAGGATGGTGGGCCTCAGGAAACCACCTGTTATCACAGATATCTCTGGGGAGAAGTACTCTGTGTTCCGCCTGTACATCTAGCAGCAACTGCTTATTGTTGTAGATGTCATTATCATTAATTCTGAATGCATTGGAAGGGATGAAGGGATGAGTGGAGAATCATTAAAGGCTGCAGATGATTGGATGCTGGGATAGAGGGATGCCAGCTGGAAAGGAGAGACAGTTTCAAAAAGAAAATGGAGAGGAAAAGAGAGAGGAAAAAATAGAGAAATTCATGGAAGAGAAGCAGGATTAAGTAGTAGAATCAGAAACAAATCAATGTGGCATTTTCATTGTCCTAATGTGAGCTGACTATTGGACAGATGCCAACTTGTTCATTTCTGGGAGGCTAGAGGAACAGAGGAAATGAGATCTTTACGGTCTCTGTCCCCATCACTCCTCAGTGACTCTCTAACCTTTCAGACCAGAAAGTAGTTGAGGCCACTGCAGAACAAAGCGTCAAGGAGGAGGGAGCTTCTCCCTCTGTTGGTGACTCATTCTGGCATGGACTCTTTTCTTATGAAACTAATTTAGTTGCACTGGTCTGAACCAAGTCATAATTAATAACAGGATCCCTGTTTATATAGAAAATACTGCCTGAACCAGAGGCGGGGGAAAGAGACAAAAGAAAACATCAGTGTTGGGGTCAGTAGCTTCTTATATGATATCCTTCGTATGGGAGGTAGCCTTTGGGGGCTTGTGGATACATTCATACATAAGTGCAGCCAAAGGGAACCAATGTTTCCAGCACTATTAGGGACCAGACAGAGTTTGGAGCCTTTGCCATGCAACTCATGTAAACACTCCACTGCCCTGTGCAGCAGCTGTTATCATCCCCCTTTCCACAGAGGCTGGGGAAGTAGCTTGCAATAAGTTTAAACTGGGCCTACATGACTTGCATCTCAGACTTGATGTACATCTCAAAAAATCTTGGTTGTACATAAAGAGATATAGCTTATCTATGAATTTAAAAGCAAATAGTCAAGGCCTTCTACTGAAGTCATTATCACTTTATGGTGTGTACCTTAGTCTTAAAAATACCAATGTATCAATTTATTCTTCAGCTTTATAAAGCACTAAATGATATTGTGGTCTGAAAAAATGGAAGGAAAGGAAAGATCTTTAAAAGAAGAGAAAACCCTGAATCTTATTTATTTATTGTTGTATGTGTGTGATTTGCTCTGTTTTGTTTTGAGACAGGGTCTCATTTTGTAACCAAGCCTGGCTAGGAGCTCAGTATACTGTCCACAATAACCAATTCACAGTCATATTCTTTCCATGAAGTAGAATTAATGGCATCAAGATTTGGCTTTGTTTTAGAGGGCAGAATGAACAAAGATCATAAACGCACAGAAATACTGTTTTCTTCCAATTTTCTCTGTTCTGGGTGCCTTGACTTCCATCTGGACACAGTCGACAGTCATCTGAAAAAAATTTTAATTGAGGAATTGCCTAGGTCAGCTTGGCCTATGGATATGTCTATTTGGACTGTCTTGACTTTTGATTGATATAGGAGAATATATTAGTTATTTTTCTGTTGCTGTAATAAAATACAACAATCAAAGGGCTACTTTTGGCTTGCAATTACAAGAGAAAAGAGTTCACAATAACTGGGAAGAGGTGGCATGGCAGTGGGAGGGGAAAGCAGGCTGGTAGCATTTTTAATTGTACACTGGAAGGAAGGGGGAGGGAGGCAGAAGGGAAGGAAAGGGGAGGAGGGGAAGAGGCAAAGGGGGAAGGGGAAGAGAAGAAGAAGAAGAAGAAGAAGGAGGAGGAGGAGAAGGAGGAGGAGGAGGAGGAGGAGGAGGAGGAGGAGGAGGAGGAGAAGAAGAAGAAGAAGAAGAAGAAGAAGAAGAAGAAGAAGAAGAAGAAGAAGAAGACAGGAAGGGGGGCCAGGCAAAAAGCTCACCCTGTGATGTACTTCCTCTAATAAGGCTCCACCTCCTAACAGTTCCATAGCATCCCTCCTCCCTCCCAAATAGCTGTATCAACTGAAGAACACATGTTCAAATACATGAGCCTATGGTGGAAATTTTTCTTTCAGATCGCCACAGAGGACTTAGTACACTGTGGGTATTACTATTCCTATGCAGATGGTCCTGGGCTGCTAATAGCTAACTATGAACCCCAGAGAGAGCAGGCAGTCAGGGATTCTGCTTCCATTTTTTTGCTCAGTGACTGTGTCCCAGAAGAGCAAGACATATGAATCCGTCCCTCCCTGGATGCTTCTGGTCACATGTTCTATCAGAGCAATAGAAGAAGCTTAGAACACCCTTCACAACTTTATAAAATTCACTGCTTCCAGATTTTCCCAAATTATTCTCTTCAGAAAGCTGAGTTTTTTGAGAGATGGAATTAAAAACATTTTTCATGATTAGATATGTCAGCCTACACTAAGTTAAGTCACCATTTCCTTTTATCATCCTACCTCTCTATCTACCAGATTCACAGGCCAATTCCAGGAAGGTGAAGCAACTCACTGTTAAAGCAAAAGCTAAAGCCATTTAGATGGAAATATATTTTTTATTCTTATTTATGTGGTGGGATTTTTACTTTCTTGTCTCCAGGAAATTAGGCTTCATCAGGCAGCTTACTGCAGACTGAGTATCCTCATTCTGAACATTCTAAATATAAAGGCTCCAAAAAGTAAAATTTTTATCAGCAATAAGATGCCACAGCTGAAAAATTACAGACTACAAAACTTGTTTCATGCAAAAAAATTATTAAAAATACTATATTCTTTTACTTCCAATTCTACTATAAGGTATATATGGAACACAAGTAAACTTATATTTAGGCTTGGGTCTCACACCTGCTATATATCATTATCTAGATGGAAATACAACACTATTTCCTAAGCCTGAAATGCTTTTGCTCATCAGCATTTCAGATTTAGGACTCTTGGTTATATGGACAATGATACAGAAGTGGAAGCAGTGCCTTCACTTCCAGATGGAAGATTTAGGGGTCAGCAAAAGATTTCATACTCCTTTTCTATGATCCTCAGATGGCAATCCTTTGTTTGGCAGTATTCCATGTGACCATTGATAGAGCAATGTTTACTTGGAGGATGTGGTAACCTCCAGATTATGCAGTGGTAACCTCCAGATCATGAATGCACTTCTTTTTCAGGATAAGTGGAACAGAATGGTACCCTGCCTAATAACTCAACAGACATGGAATAGGAACAAGAAATAAACTTTGCTGTTTGGAGTGACTAGGATTTTTCTTTTTTATGATTATTTGTTACAATGCATCTACCCCATCTTGATCAATACAACAAATTCATCAGTTCTATGTGCCAGGTGCTGTTCTTTGCCTCCTATCTCTGGTTTCTCACCACTGAACCCATGAAGCCAATTTTTGATTTGATAGAGTTAAGTATACTTAACAGAAACACAGAAAGATGAAAAAACTTGCTGTAGTTATGGCAAAACTAGGGTTTTCATTTAAGTATCTGTAGTTTAATGTTCAACTTTGATTGTTATTCACTCTGTCCACTGTCTTCTAAAAATGCACTATAAAATATTTACAGATTGTGACAAATGAATTTGCAATGTATCAAGAAAATAAAAAGAACAACATCCAGGCCTTCACAGAAAAAAATGTATTACTTCATTTAAGTGAGTCATAAATATTGGAGAGATGCAGTATGATTTCAAAATGACAGTTTATGGTAGGAAGACCTGAATTCATGATGGCAAAATTGTATCCAAATCAATAAATTCTATTTTTTATCAGTAACAAGTCATTTTATGAACAAGTTAGATAAACTATTCCTAACATTAAAGAAAATATAATAACCAAGAATAGTTAATAAAATATTGAATGGAATGATTATGAATTTGAGTTTTGGTGAAAAAATACTGTCTATATATGAAATGTTTTATTTGCTTTTTCTTTTCCAAGAAAGGGACTTACTATTTGCTCTGGCTGTAGACCAGGCTGGCCTCAGACTCACAGAGATCTGACCGACTCAGCTTCTCTAGTGCTGGGATTAAGGGGGTACATCACCACACCTGGTTGCCTACAAACTCTTAAAGGAGACACTTTAGAAATCATTGTGGACTCTTCTGGAATGAAATCTCTGAAAGGTAAGAGCTACCTGTGGAAGGAGGAGAGAGGCAAGAGGGACCTGTGTGAAGCATGTACATGTTTGGGCTGACAAAGGTCAAGAGGTCACTTCTTATGGATAAGGAGAGGGGCTGACAGTTAGAAGGAAGAAAGAGAAGAGAGAAACCTGGGGCCAGGTTTTTAAATAAGTGCCGCTGTCATTGCCTTGTGGGCATCTTAGTGGGAGCAAGGCTTGTTAGGCTGTGAGAAAAGTGGCATGTAACCCGATGTGTGGCAGCCACACAAGGGCTCCATAAAGAAAGTGACCAGTGTAACCAGGAAGGAGGACAGATGAGTATGGAAAGAAAAATCTTGACATGTGGAGCAGCAACAGGAAAGCTGCTGAATGCATAGGTCTTCTGACTGCCAAAGGGTTCGTTAAGAAGCTAGAGTCTACTGCTTTTGGCTCAGAAAGCTAATGATGACAGTCCAGTTGTTGAGTTAGAAAAGACAATCCTTTTGAACACATTCTAAATAAGACAAGTGCCAAATAAAAGTATGAATAAATGCAACTCAAGCATATAACAGGAAAAGTTTCTAAATGCATTGCAAGTAAAAATATCAGATGGAAAGACATTTCAATGAGATTTGAGATGGGATTTGTTTACGAAAATAGGAAAATAAGCTTGGTGGAGTTATTTCCCATAAATGATGTATGTGAATGAAAATTTTAAGTACAGATTATTTATTTTTGAGACAAGATCTCATTATACGGCTCTGACTGGCCTAGAATTTGCTATGTAAGCCAGGCAGGCTGGCCTCAAATTCAGAGGTCAGCCTGCATCAGCATCTGGAATGTTGGGATTAAAGATGTATGCCTAGCCAACACAGCTTTTTAAAAATACTATGGCAGTATTTCCTTCCTTTCTAGAAGAATTCTTTTTACAAGATGTAGATTTTATAACAAAAAATTAGGGAACATAATAAAAATAACAATGTGTGAAAAACTGTTAATTAAGTTTACTTAGGAAAGTACTAATAACTCTGTAGGAAAGATGCATCTATGGATTTAATATACTTTTTACTGTTTATTAATGTGTGCCAGTGTAAGAGAAGTAAAATTCTATTTCTGTTTTTAATGCCTAAAAATTGACAGGAGAAAAGCATGTAGATTTAATGTATACATGGATGCTTTCATAGGCAGGTGAGGGACTTAAGAATCACCTAAGCCTAAATGCTTATACCAGTCACTCAGATGGTACTCAGATAACAGTGATGGTACTTTCTGGTTTACTCAACGTAAGTTGAAAATTCTTAAGGTAAAAAAAAAAAAAGAATGCATCAGATATATCCAACCATAGCCAAGTAACAGTCCAGTGTAGAGTGCCAGCTGTTTGCCTTCATGATTATATGGCTGACTGGTGGCTGTGGTCCTCTGATGCCCAGTGTAAATTAATAATTATATTGACCATCATGGACAATGGGCTTAATTATGGGATTAGCTTCAGTCAATGGGATGCTAGCAGGTATAACACTGCTGTGAAACACTCTTTTTGTGCACTGTAAATTTTATTGTTCTCATTGGTTTAATAAAGGGCCAACTGGCCAATAGCTAGGCAGGTAGAGATAGGGTGGACTTGAGGACAAAAAGAAAGCACAGAGAAGAAGGAAGGAGGAGTTGCTAGCTCGATGCAGGGGAAGCAGGAGATGAACATGCCATGCTAAAAAATGGTACTACCATATGGTAGAGTGTAGATAAGAAATATGGGCTGTTTTAAGGTGTAAAAGCTAGCTAGTAACAACCGTACGCTATTGGCTGAGCATTTATAATTAATGATAAGTCTCTATGTGGTTATTTGGGAATTGGCTGGAGGGACAGAGCTAACTGGCAGGACAGAAAAACTGTGCCTATATAATATGAAGGACATAAAATGACCTAATGTGTTGAAGCTTGTCTCTTTTGCATCCCTGCCCTTGTCACAGTAGTGTGCCTGAGCTGTCTTGCTTGAGGGTAAGAGATATTTGGAAGAGACCAATGTCACTCAGTTGTTTTAGTAATGACTTTCTTACATCAGACACTGCTAGATGACTGCAATGACATAAGCAATAAACCATTACAGTTGGATGATACTGAAGGCTTTTTTGGTCAGTAAATACCAATGCTGCATCTTTCATGGCTCTTGCATTAAAGTGAGTCTGATGAGCCTTATATTAGAAGTAAAGAGGAATGAATGTCCAGTGTGGCTTAAATTAGACTTGATAGACTTGCCTGAGGTGAATGTCAGGTTAGGCCAAGTATATCTTACTGTCTTGGTTACAGAACTGTTGTCTTCTAGTGTCTATTATTTTATCTGATAGTAGAACTCTTTAATTTTAACTACAATCTTTGTTTTTCAAATGAAGTTGACATTTTCCAGTCTCTGTTGCAGCTAGTTATGCTATAACTGGATTCTGTCCAAAGTAACACAAACAAAGACAATGCATTCCCTTCTTCAGGACCAAGCTCAGCCTCAGGGCTCCATCTCCAAAGCTTGGCTCCCTAAGTGATGCTCTGTCACTAGCTTTTCCTGGTGAGCTCCCCAGGGCCTCACCCATCAGCGACATCCTCATGTTCTAGTGCACTGGTTTTCCTTGCTAAGTGTAGCTCTCACCCCTCATCAAAACAGCCTCTTTTACAGCAGATGGAAACTATTACAGAAATCCACAATCAGTCAAAACACAGATAACAACAGACCTTGGGATGCCAGACTCCAGCTGACACATATACAACCCAACCACTACATCTAAGGCTCGGCAAACAACATGAGAAACCAGAGGATGAAAATGTCTGCTCTCAGACAGTGTGCTCTGTATGGTAGAGGGAATCTGCACCCATGAAATCCCAGCTATAGACAAGACCCGCAAGATAAATTAGTTGACGTGCCAACAGGGATGGGAGAAATTCCACAAGGCTCCCCTCCTAGATAAACATCTACAGGCAATTAATGGCTTATGAGAGAAGGAGAAAATCAGTCTTCCCCAAGGATGAACCCCCTAATTGGCTATCCAATCTTAAGTAGTCAGTCCTAATAAATACATATACATAGAGCAACATTAAATTGAGTCATCAGGTTGTGTGTATGTTTGTGTCTGTCTATGTAACAATTAAAGTTAAGAAAGAAGTTAATAATTTGAGAGGGAGTAGGGGATACACAGGAGGAATGTGGGGGGCGGGGAGACAAGGAAATCTAGCTATGGAAAAAAAAGTATCATGTACACTTTCCAGACAATGTCCTTAGAAAACAAAAGGGTATATTTTCAACTTTTTTATTTTTCTTCTTTCTCTAGTTGAAAGCCAATGTAAACACAGGAACTGGAGCAGTAGAAGTTGACAAGCCAAGACTGAGGATAAGGGAGTAATAAGAAAACAGAAGGCATTTGGTAAACCCAATTACAGGACAAACCCTGGACACTTAGATAGACTTTAAATCGAAAGGGTGAAAATCTTTTGCATTATTTAGCATAGTGTATTTTAATGCTTCTTGCCATAGCTGCCCAGCCTGTATCTTGACTAATATATCTAGGTATCATGAAACATGGACAAATGAATGAGGATTTACCATTAGTGTGATAAATTTCCTCTGGCCCATTTGCTGCACTCATTGAGCTTGCTAGAGATAATTGAATGGAATATAATTGTCCATTAGTTCAGTTAGATAGTTCTGAGATGCTGCAACATATTATGATCTTCATATTAATTCCCTTTGTCTAGATCAAAATCATCATTTAACATTGAATCTTCCAGAGCAGTGCTTACTTTAGTAATAAATAAATTGAATCAATGATACTATTGGAAATTATATCAGTGAGAAATATATTGAGGTATAAATCTAGACCAAAAGTTATTTCTCTATGGCCAGAAAGCTTTCAATTTAGTTGAAAGAATTAGGTACAAAATTATAAAATTTCTGTACCCTCAAAAGTTGATTTATGCTGTGAATTGAGCTTTTCTGGAGAAACCATATCTGTATTGAATATAGCAGGCTAATGGACTGACCAGACTTCCTGATGGTGAGTATGGAATGCTGGAGATAAGCCGACAGATGGTCTTTGTTAATCTGCACTCTCCTTGCCAGCCATTTACTATGACCTCCATATGGATCTAACATCTTGGTGGCTGGTAGGTAAAATTTTTGGGATGTATTGCTGAAATCAATCCAGCTTCCACCAACCCAAAGATGTATGTAGGAGATTTCTTTACTCTTCTATAACCTGCCTACCTGAAGTTCCAACCAATGAATTTGGTGAGAAGTATTGATTTATGACTTTATTTTTTCCTGTGACTGTGAAAGTCTATGAAATATCTTTCACAACAGACAGTTAGCAGACTACTTTAAAAGTGGCTATGAAGGTGTGAAATTCAAGTAACATGATGCAACAGTTACATTTTTAATTTGCAAGTGTCACACATCTCTTGATAATGAGAACACATTCGGAGAAATGCACTTTTAGGCAGTTTTGTCATTATATGAATATCCCACTATCACACACAGTTGGTATTTTGACCTACTAAACAAATAGGTTATACATATGCAGTTTAGCATGGGATTAAACTAGACACAGGAGAAAATGATGTCATTAAGACACAAATGGTAAATGTAGGACTTCTGCTGATTCTCCAGTGAAATAATATTTTTGTATATAGAAGTATAGAGTATATACTCTAGAATAATAAAATGTATAATATAGTAAATACATAAGTCAGCATATAGTTGCTAAGTATTTTCAATATTATATACTATAAGTAATCATATCTACTATTCTTTCATATAAGCACCTGTGAAGTAGGTGTGCTGACATCAACATCATTATGTCCCCAAATGTGAGCAATGCATTGTCCTATGACATTACAACAGCTGTCACTATCACTAGGTGATGGTAGCTCTTCAGTTCCACTGTGATCCTATGGGACCACCATCATATGGTCTGCCCACTGTTGACCAGAATGTTGTGACATGGTGAATTGACTGCTATTATGGTGCAGCTGTTTCCTCCAGGCAAAACATGACTGTTGCCACCATGCTGAAGAGACTGCTGTGGTGACCTGCAGAATATCTTGGCTCCTTGGTCACTGAATGAAATAAGCAAAAACAATACAGTGATAGCTAGATCAATGGCAATAGTAGTGCGGCTGTTAACACTTCATACTAGAAGGGGGTCATGATGTGCTTATGTGAGAACTTAGCCTGCCCCACCTACCATGGTCCTGAGTGTGCTCTAGTGTATAGGCTGTACTGTCCATGAAAGTGAAACTCTTCTGGCTCCGTGTTCTTGTGCTCTAATGTATAGGTGGTAGAAGGTTCGAGAAGGTGGAACTCTGATGACTCAGTGGTTACTCTAAAGTTACCTGTGTTCTTGAGAGTGTCCCATTACTCCTGGGAGAATCCCAGGTGGGCTCACTGGTTTAACAGGTTGGACTTGAATGGAAGTGCCTCTTTGATTTGTCATTGGCATTCTGTTTGGGGGTAAATAGTCATTTGTGCACATCTCCCCAGGAAAAATCTGGGTTCTACTGTTTTAGAAGTACTAGATAAAATTTGATGAAAATAGTCTCAAATATGTAACTAAGTTCATAGGCTAGAATAAGAACTCTCCAAGAGAGGAAGAAAGGGCCGGAGAGATGGCCGGTGCTTAAGAGTACTCAGACTTGTTTCCCAGAATCTTCTTACAACATCAGCTTCAGGATACCCAATGCCCTTTACTGGCCTTCACAGGCACATGTGGTGCACAGACATTCAGACAAACACATGCGTTTGCGCACGCGCATACACACACACACGCACACACACACACACACACACAAAGTGACAAATATAAAATGGGAAATTAAAAGAGACAGGGAAAAGTTTTGAGTTAAAATCTGTCTCTTAACTTACTATTTTTTTAAGAATGTGTCTTTTTTCAATGTTTGCTTAAAAGAAAAAAGAAAAAAAGCTTCCACATTATTTGATGGCAAATCACACAATTTTAGTTTTCTTCCCAAAGAATATGGCTTCTGCCACCTGTTGTAGGAATTCTGCCATTTGGTCTAAGGGCCAATTGGAATGGAATGGGCTGGCCTAATTAGCATGATCTTCTCTAAAGATACCTGACCCTTTAAGAACCAGTGAGGGGAGGGCTGTGCCCTCTTTTGGACTTGGAGGGCTTCCTGCAGCCAGGGCTCAGTGACCTTCTCCACATCTTGTGAATGAAGAGGTAGCGACACTGCTTTGTTCTATATTTATGAGTGTATTGTACTGATTTCATCCCTTAATAACTTTGTCCTCGTCCAAGATTTCCAAGGCCTGCCACAATAGTTGCCTATGTATGTATGTATGTATGTATGTATGTATGTATGTATGTATGTATGTATAAATGTATGTATGTATCTACCTACCTACTTATGTGTTACCTATTATGATATTTTATCTATTTTATCTACCTATCTAATTTACAAGTTGTCTATCTACCTATCTCCCAGTTTTAGTGATTTTGTTTTTGGTATTAGATGAGTTTAAATTTGGTATAAGTTTTAAAGTCACATTGAGTCTCTGGGGAAAAAAATGTGTTTTTGTATTTTGTTTGGACCTGAATGTGGACCTTAAAATTTCTGATTCTGAAATATCATAGGAAGGTGTTGGTTTCCAGATAATCCTCACTTAGGATGAGGAGCAAGAGAAACAGCCCAATCTGTGTGGTGGCATGTGGACATCACAGGGAATGTACAGTTATTTGTGGCTTGAATGGCCAAATTTGAATCTTACTAAAAACTATATTGTTTAGATTTCAAATAAGACTTCTTTGACTGAAATTTGGACTTTTGACATTTCTTGGGGCCAAGGGTCATTGTTTTAGATGAATAACCCAGAACTTGGTAGGGAGTTCTTGGTGTTATCTGTAAAACTGAAGAAAGCTCATTGTGACTTAAATCTCCTGGGGCGCATCCCACATGGTAGCACTATTTTGGTTAACTATGGAGCCTTTAGGAGACAAACCCTTTCTGAGAGGTGTACCCCAAAGTTTTAACCTCTGGTTCTGGCCTCTCTTCCCTCATTTACTGCCCTGTGGACAGCTGTCTGCAGCCTCACACTGCTCCCATGGATGTGGAATGATGACTTTCCCACTATTTCCCGGACTCTATGTGAACACTTCCACCCACAGCAGCCCTTGCTGAAAGACTAAAGCTTACCAAACCTGAAAGCAGCTGTTGTCTGCCATACAACTGAGCACAGGGCAGTAGTAGCATGGGTACGAAAATAGGTCAGGATAGAGAAGTTTCAGAATTCCACAAATACAGTCAATAGAAAAGTTAGCAAGGATGAATGAAATCCTTCCAGAAGAAAGTATAACGATAAATATAAGGACAGAACTCTGAGACAGCCCTGGAGGTATGGCTCAAGGCTTCAGGAGGGGATTCAGTAAGAAGGGATGACAGAGAGAGAGAAAGAGAGAGAGAGAGGAGCAGAAATGTTGACTGCGTCAGTGCAGTTAATTAGGATGGTATTGTTGGAGCTGAAAATCAAAATGTTCTTGTTGATTTCTTTGAAAACAAGGAATTGAGAAGTCAGGCTTCAGAGGAATAAGGCATGAGGTGAGGAGGTGGAAATGGGCATCGAGCCTACCTCAGATGCTCTGAAGTACGTCAAAATCATGTTTTAAATGGTGCAGTATGCATATTTAAATTTCTTTTCCTAGAGTACATTTGCTCATTAGCGACTTCCACAGTGAGAAAATATTTTCTTGTGATTTTACATTTGTGGACACTTTATTTTAGGACAAGTCAAACACGTTTGAGGATTACATCTGTTTGAAATCTGTCATATTTTGATACATCCATGGGGTAGACAGAGTTGCTAGGTAAAATTTTTATAAATCCAGAAACACTCCTGGTTCTCCACCCTTGGATTTAAAGATCTGTAATCTTAAAGGTTTCCCTAGAGGGGTGACCATTAACAGCTGTTGTCAAGTGAACAGAGAGACTATGCAAAGCTTAAAACATTTTCTAATTTTATGCCAAGTCTTCACTCATGAGTGAAGCCTTTTACTTTGTTATTCCCAGGACTGACACAGAAGTCTGACCAAGTGTTGACAGTAATAGCCTCATTAAGAGACTGATGGAGAGATGGCTCCATTACTATAGTACCATCTGCCTCAAATGAAGGCATGCATTCGGACCCCCAGGACCCATGCATGGGAAAGCTGTGTGCACTCTCCCCTGTCTGTGATCACAGCTCTGGGAAGATGGAGCCAGAAGAATCCCTACGGCTTGCTGGTCAGCCAGTCTAGCCTAGTCAGCAGCTCCAGATTTAGTGGATTATTAACTCAAAAAATTATTATTGTCTTAAATAATGAGGTGAAGAACAGTTAATAAAGACACTTGAAACTGAGTGCTGACTTCTGCATGCATACACACAAGCATGAACCTTCTCACACATGTGCCCCCCCACCCCATGTGCACATATACAAAGAAAGTAACAAGTTAAAAAAAATGGCTCAGGGTTGGAAAGTTGACTCAGCAGTTTAGAATACTTTTTGCTCTTGTAGAGGACCTGGGTTTGATTCCCAACACTCACACAGTGGCTTTCAACCATTTATAACTCTGGTCCCAGGGAATCTGAAGCCTTCTTCTGACCCTCACAGGCATCTGGCAGACACATAGCACACATACATGATATACATGCAGGTAAGATATTCACACTTATAAAGCAACAATATCAATAAACCCAGTTATTTTTTTAAATAGAGCCAGGGAATAGTACACTTGTTACTTGTGAGGTCTAGAAAGAGATTCTCAGCATCAACGTAAACTCAGGTGGTGTGGCAGCCTGCCAGGAAGTCTAGTTCTCAGAAAACAAAGAACACATGCCCAGGGCAAGATGTTTAGTTAGACTACTGAATAGTCTGGGTTCAGCTGAGAGACCCTGCCCCAAAGATTAAGGTGAAAAGTGATTGAGAAAGACTTCAATTTAAGCCTCCTTACACACATGTATGCTTCATTATTGGCTATAGTCTTTTAACTCACAAGATTCACAACATAACTAGGTATCACTTATGAACATTTTTTGCAGCGTGTGTGTGTGTGTGTGTGTGTGTATGTGTGTGTTGTACATGTGTGCCCACCAAAGGACTTTCCTGTAGTTTCCTTTTTATCAGAGGCTGAACTGCCTTTCATTTGAGGCAAACAAGCCTACTACCAATTCTTAAGACATAAGCCAAGAAAGTCCGAGGTTCCCCAGCACAGCCATAGCTTTGCAGGTGTCCATGGTGACAGTTGAAAATTCTAAGACCAGAGAAGGTTAAAGCTGACAGTGCCCTGAGGCCTGCTTCAGCAGCTTTCTGTGATGTGTCCTCAAGAACATAGCAACAACACATCCAAAGCCTCAGTGGCTATGGAGAGAAAGGGCTGCAACCAGCTGTAGTTGTTCATTGCAGAGCAAAGATTCTGATAGGTTGCTAGAGGCAGGTCTAAGAGCAGACCACCCCTTTCACAGTCTGATGGAGAGAGGCCATCTTGGAACCAGACAGCTTGGTGGCAGATGTGGATACTGGGCTACAGATCATTCTGGGGTAGGTTGGTCATAGAGAAAACTGATACATAAATGGACCTGACTAGCAGGACTTAGAACAGCAGGGCTTGGCTTCCTCAGGCATCCTAGAGGACTCTCAGCATGAAAATAATGGCCATGTTGCATTTGAATGCAAACTCCTTTTGATGCAAAATAAAAGGAAGGTTTTTGGGTCCCATTCTTGGCCAGGCTAATTCAGTTTAAGCAGTAGCCAGAAAATCACATGCATACAAGCATCCTGCTTTTAACAATGTCTGTGTCTATAATTTTAAATATATATTAATGCAAAAAAGTGGAGATGTGGGGGAAGGGTCCCTAGCTTTCACTGAGGTCAGTTCATCCTTGCTTTATTGAAGAAATTTCCCTTCTAGACATTAATGGTCCTGATGAACTGACACAAAGAACAATGTCATTTTTTTTGTAAATTAATTAGATTATGGCATAAATTAGTCTCATATGAATTTGGGTGATTGATCTATTTGGGATACCATATCCCAGAATGTGGTTGAAAGACTCTGAGTTCTAGGGCTGGGCCCAGGCATTCAGTTCAGGTATCTGGCCGAGTGTTAACCCCCCCCTTTTTTTCTTCGTTTATGGGAGCAGGTCTGGAAAACTTGCCTGAGACTTGTCCAGGCTTGCCCGGACATGCCCAAGGCCCCCTGCCCCGGCACAAGCACAAGCCTGCCAGCAGGCAGATAGAAGAAGGGTTGCTAAGGAACCATCAGATAACCAGGAGCATGTGACCAGGGCTACATACTACAGGAAGTCTGTAATCAAAGCCAGCTGCTCCAGAGATCCCCCTCCCAGCAAGCGACCATTTCTTCCCACCGTTTCTCCCCGCCACTAAGCCCTCATCCAATAAGTAAGAGTTGTTGTTTAAATGAGCAAATGATTTCTCTGTTTTCCCTATAACCACGCCTTTTCCTTCTGTAAGCCTGCTTCCTGCTTTCCCCTACGCTATAAAAAGTCCCTGAACAAAGCCTCGGCACGGAGGTACCTTCGCCCCAATAAAGCCTCTTGCTGTTGCATCTGAACTGTGGCTCGGCTCGGTCTTTGGGACTCGGGGTCTCCTCCTGAGGGAAGGTCCTCATCCGAGGGTCTTTCAGTGGTGATGCTTCAGGAACTGCTGATATTTTGGCTCTCCATCAATAAATGTTTATTGTTTTTCTTTTTTCAAAGAAAGTTTCTCTCTCTCTCTCTCTCTCTCTCTCTCTCTCTCTCTCTCTCTCTCGCTCTCGCTCTTGCTCTCGCTCTTACTCTCTCTCCTCACTACACACTCTCAGAGTCCAGAAGAAGTTGTGGAATATCTTTAAACTGGAATTACAGGCAGTTGTGAGCTGCCTCACATGAGTTCAGGGAACCAAATCCAGGTCCTTTGCAGTATGTACTCTTAACCACTCACCTGTCACTCATCATCCCTCATTATCTTCTTTTTAAACTGTAGTTGCCTTTTTAGCTGCAACTGTCTTAATCAGCAACAGCAACTCTTCTACTGCTGTCAGCAGCGATGGATGGTTCAGCTGCAAGGGGCCCACAGCTGGAGGGAATTCTGTTCCCTCAAGAACTGACTCTTTCAAAGCTACAAGGAAACTTAGCTAACTCTCTGTCCCTCTAAAAAACTTTAGACTCAAAGGTTAAGGTGAAATTCTGCTCCTCAGAGAGGCTGAATAGCAAGATGCTCACCTCCATGTTCTCCTTCCTGTTTAAAAGCCTTTCTCCACCTGGCTGCTCCCTTCCACTTCCTGTCAGCTAATTGCTGACTCAGCCTCCTCAGTGCAGGTAAATTTTGTTTAATCAAACAAAGGTAACAATTTTTTTTCATCATTAAACAAATGTTCCAGAGCATAAACAAAAGTAACACCTTAAAATAACATTTTACAACAATCCCTGATAGAAATTGGTTGAAATTTTGCAGAGTCTAGAAACAAGTATTTGAGTATTAAAAATTTTCAAAATTTTTACCAATTCTTTTATTACCTGCCTTCTTTGCTGGCAAAGAATATAGATTACTAGTGATCACCTCCAGGGAACTGGAAAAATGTACTTTTATGGATTTCAGTGTTTGCAAAAAGGAAAAGGAACCTTTTATTACTTTCACATTTCTCCTAAAGTCTTGGTATCTAAATTCTCATCCTTCTTTTCCACTAATAAATACTAGTTAATTGCTCTAGAAAACTCCAAAATTTATACTTAATTTAATATTTGACTATAAAACATTAGAGATTAATCTCCCTTTTCTAAAGTGAGATGTCTGTTTGTCTACTTGAATATTATTATACATCCACATACACGCTCTTGCCGGTTTTGTTTTATTTTGTTTTGAGAAAGAGAGTCTCACATGATCCAGACTGACCTCTAAGTCCATAGCTGGGCTAGGCTTGAGCTCCTGATTTACTTGTCTCCTAGGTGCTGAGATGACAGCTCTTCACCAGCACAGCTGATGCTCCCTGTTGTCCATCATAAGCCTGTGGGTGATCAATATCTATGTTTTCCTTTATTACCACTAAGTCTCAGCTATCTCTGCTAACACAAATGTAAAAAACATGCAAATTGTTTAGAAAGCACTGATATCAAATTCTGCCTCTTCTTTTAGTTTGTCTCTTCTACATCTCACCTACTATTTGACTTTTCATCTTGGCTTTTCAACCATCCCAGCTTGTGCAGCCTGGACTAGGCTTGAACTTTCAAATTCACTTAACCTCTCAAGTGCTGAAATCACAGGTGTGCACTACCATGCCCCAACATAGAAGTTGTTTTTTTTTTTTTTTAAGCTAGCTTCATCTAGGGATAAATTTTGACTAATATTGTTATTAGTTTTGTTTGGGGGGGAAAGGCCTACAATTTTACAAGAGAAATCACAGTCAGGCACAAATGGCTATGAAGTGGAGCACTGCTAGATTCAAGGTTAGTGTTGATGCTAGCTTACTCACAGGAGAAAGGGCCCATTTACCTGCACTTAAGGAAGTGCTGGATCTGAGGCTGTCACCCTGCACAAAACTCAAATCCAAGTGGATCAAAGACCTCAACTTAAACTCAGCCACTTTGAACTTGATAGAAAAGAAAGTGGGAAATACACTTCTACAAATTGGCACAGGCGACCACTTCCTAAATATAACACCAGTGGCACAGATACTAAGACCAACAATCAATAAGTGGGATCTCCTGAAGCTAGGAAGCTTCTGTAAAGCCAAGGACACTGTCAATAAGACAAATCGACAGCCTACAGAATGGGAAAAGATTTTCACCAACCCTACAAGTGATAGAGGACTGATCTCTAAGGTATATAAAGAGCTCAAGAATCTAGAGCCCAAAACCTTGGATAACCCAATCAAAAAATGGGGTACAGATCTAAAAAGGGAATTCTCAGCAGAGGAACTATGAATGGCTGAAAGGCACCTGAAAAAGTGCTCTTCATCTTTAGCCATCAGAGAAATGGCTAAATAATGGCAAATCAAAACAACTTTGAGATACCACCTAACACCTGTTAGATTGGCTAAGATAAAAGGCACAGATGACAGCCTTTGTTGGAGAGAATGGGGAGCAAGTGGAACACTCCTCCATTGTTAGTGGGATTGTAAGCTTGTTCAGCCACTTTGGAATGCAATATGGCGGTTTCTCAGAAAATTGAGAATCAATCTCCCCATGGACCCAGCAATACCACTTCTGTGTGTATACCCTAAAGAGGCACATTCACACTCCAAAGGTATGTTCATAGCAGCATTATTTGTAATAGCAAGAACCTGGAAACAACCTAGATGTCCCTCAACTGAAGAATGGATTAACAAACTATGGTACATCTACACAATGGATTACTACTCAGCAGTAAGAAAAAATGATATCCTAAAATTTGCAGGCAAATGGATAGATTTGGAGAATATCCTCCTGAGCGAGGTATCACAATCTCAGAAAGATAAAGGGGATGTACTCACTCATTAGTGGTCTCTAAACAAACAAACAAGAAAAAAAGCCAAGCATGCCCAAGCTGCAAACCACAACCACTGAACAGCTTGCGATCAGAAACACCCTGGACTGACCCTTAGGATCCCACTACAACTAGAGGAACACCTGACTCACTCTTGAGGGAGGGGGGACAAAACTGGATTTGGCCAGGAGTGGAGACTGATCCAAGCATTATTGGGTCAGTGGGACCATAGGACTGTCTGCTCTCTGCCCAGGGAGGGGATGGGGAGTTGCGGAGAAGAAAAATGACCTGATGTGGTGGGAGGGGGAAGGGACCTTGAATAAGGATATACAGAGATGGAAAAAAAAATTCAGAGGGAAAGCTGAACACAAAGTAAATATATGTGTAGCAATCTTATTTGCATTATCACCCTTGATAAGTCATGCTTATGATTTTTATCTTCTTTATAGTTATTGTTAAATTTTCAGCATTTTAAATTCATTTTACTGTTTTTTTGATAAATACAAAATAAAGAAGAAAAAAACAAACAAGCAAACAAACAAAAAAAGACACACAGAAGAAAAACAAGTATCTTTAGGGAAGATGAAAAATTTGACTTTTTCTACTTGCTGTATTGTGTATGGCTGTGGACTCTGTTAGTAGAATAGGGGCTCAGGCAAAGTATCAGTATGTCAACCATTCAGTTGTCCCTTACCCACAAAAAACATACTCTGAACTGCCAATGAATTCTCCAGAATCTGCACAGGGCAGGACCTGTATACAATGTAGCACTTTTTCCATCTTAACTAAAGACTTGTCTTGCACTATTGGCCAGAACTTCTACAGTTTGCAGTGTGATAGCAAAACTAATACATATTTAATTTTCCTTCTTTGTAATCTCATAGCCAGAGTTGATCTTAGAAAGCTCAGCATATGGATTTTATCTTTCCTTATTAAGCTGAGAATATTCACCTTTTGTTTTAAAGGAAGCATTTCTCTTTGGCACATCCCAATTGCAATAACTGTCATGAATAAGGAATTTGAAAACAAGCACTATGATATCATGAGAGTGGTTTTGATAACTAAAATGCTTATCATGTATGTAATGGATGGGTAGCTTATACCATGTGGACACTCTAGGCAGACAATGAGTCTTATCCAAGCCCAAGACAGTACATAATATTTCATTCTGTTATTCAAAATGAAATCCAATTTAGAACTTCTAGAGTTCTCCATTTAATATTTAAAGACTATAAAGTTGACAGAAAATAATCAAAGAAACTAAAAGCATGATTATCTTATGTAATGTTATATGTGCATGTGGGGCTTGGAGGTTGGGGAAGATGTATGATGATGCACTTACAGGGATCCCAGGGGAGGATATTGGATATCCTGCTCTATTATTTCCCCAGGAAGCAGAGGGATTGCACTATCACTTTTCACCTTATTCCCTCCAGGCTTGTTGTTGGCAAGCTCCATCATACTCCGGTCTCTACCATCTTTCAGCAGTGGGGTTATAGGCATGCACATAACCTTGCTTAACATGGGTTCTGGGATTTTGAACTCAGGTCCTCATGTGTGCAGCAAGTGCTTTAACCAACTAAGTCATCTGCTCAGATCTATACATCATTAAAAATAAAACAAAGATTTATTTCCAAAAAAAGGAAGTACTAGTTCTGTCCTTAATTATTTTGTAGCCATACATTTGTGGCAGGCACTGAGGTATCAAGCAATGTTGTTGTTACCTGTCCTTCTGAAGACAAATTTATACATCTTTATAGGGTATAAAAAGTATGTGAATTTGAGAATGGCAAGGGATTGATTATGTACCACTTCCTTGTCATTGTGTTATTCTTAAGCATAGTTTTAAGTCTAGGATATTTTAGGTGTTTGGTTAAGACAGAGTGGACTGTACTAACAAGACAATAACATTGACTTTATCCACATGCACAGGTACAACTGATACATTCCTAAAAAACTACTCAAGATAATGGATGGGTGTCCAAGGAGACAAACTCCATCCTAAAACATATTTACATATGTTTTTATCTTTCTTTTCTTTTCTTTTTCTGAAAGTGGTGTGGTAATATGTTAAATACTTAATAAAAATAGTCTGGAATACTAGAGGACAGAGCCATCCACAGAGCCAACCCATGAAGGGCAGGGAATGGTGACTTATGCTTTTAATTTCATTACTCAGGAGATCTCTGTGAGTTCAAGTTTTAATAGAGTCAGGCTGTGGTGGCCTATACCTTTAATCCTAGCTCTAGGAAATTTGAATCAGAAAATGAGATAGCTGGGTATACACAGAGGAGGGAGGAGTTCTGCTTTGCTGACACTTCGCTTTTGGGCTGAGGATGCAGAGACTTGAAGTCTAAAGATTCCTGGATTTAGGCCTGAGGAATTGGTTGGGTGAGAAGTTGCTATGGTTTGTTTCTCTCTGATATTTCAGCTTTTATCCAATATCTGACTTTGAGTTTTTATTATAATACCAAATAGAATTTGTTCAATAAGGTGGTATACTGAAGATTAAACCTAGGACCTCACAAATGCTAGGCAAGTGTTCTACCAATAAGCGTTATACCTAGTCCTCAGTCTTTCTTCTTCTTTTTCTCTTTATATTGAAATAGTCACTAAATTATAAAGCTTGGCTTTGGTCTCATAGTGTAGCCCAGGCAGTTCTTTAACTTATGATCCCCTTGCCTCAGGCTTCTGAGTAGCTAAGATTTAAAGCCTGCATAAAATTCACTCTTTTAAAGTACATAATTAAATGAGTTTTGCCAAATGTATACAATTATATAGTCACCAATATAATAACCTATGATATGTAGATTTACTTCCAGAATATCAAAATACTATCCTGTGCAGTCACTTTTTTCTTCCAATCCTTGTGCACTGGCATCTGTTTCCAGTCCCCATGGTTTTTTCTTTATTTAGAATGTGACATAGGTGGAGTCATTTGGTGTGCAAACTTCTCTATGTAGCTACTTTCACTTTCGTTGTTGAATTATATTCAACAACAAGGCTATGGTTGTACCTGGTTGTACTATAACTTATTTAACCCCAACTAGTTGATAAATAGACACTAGATTCTAATCATTTGGGGAGCTATACTAAAAAGCATTTGCTCTCAGTTCTTTGCTTGGGTATGTTTTCTTTGCAATAGCATCTGGATTCTCAATCTGTATCTTCAGATTTATCTTCCATCTCTTACTTTAGGTTCACACGAGGTATCTGCATTATTTATCATCCCTCACATGACATATCTTCCAAGACTCTCTTTCCACTTATGTCATTAATTTAAGCACTTATTAGGTATTAACAACTGATCTATAGACAGGTATCCTTTAATGATCAAGTTTTATCAACTTTCTGGTTTGGAAGAGTAAATAGTTCCAGCCAGTGAAGGTTACTGGCCCCATCTTAAAGAATTTGTGTATTATTTTTGACCTTAGTGCCTGAAGAGTTCCTGTCCACAGAAAAGTCTCATATATAATATATGTGTGCTTATGTGCTTAATGGATACTTATTTAATACACTTAACTGGCAAGAATGGAATGGGTGATAGACTAGAAGGCAGTTGAGTATGGTGAATTTACTTCTAGAAACACAGACACAGGCAGCATGGGAAAATGGGATGCAAACTAAAGAGAGATCATGTTGGAAGACTTATCTCAGGAATAGCAACTGCATGGAGATTCTAGATTATGTCAAGGAAAGGAATGAGCTCCTGTCGAGAGAAAGAAAATGAGGGAAGACAAAGCTGGGCATTCCTTGAGGACTTGGAGACTGCTGCAGTAGGACTGAGATAATCAGAGTATGTGTGGAGCAAAAGCAGTAAGGGATGGAAAAATAAACAGGACATGAGTGACACAGTGAAGAGTGAATGAGGAAATGAAACGCTTGGTAGGTTTTGGTTCCTCTATGTAGCCTGATTCTCCTGGAACTCACCATGTAGACCAGGTTGGCCTAGAACTCACAAAAGTCCCTGCTTCTGCCTCTCTGGTGCTGGAGTTATAGTACAGCACCACACAAGTCTCTGCCTACTACTAATTTTGTACACTCTTAGGGGATACACACTGACCCTGTCTCTAAAAGAAAGGAAGAAAGAAGGGAGGAAAGAAAAGAAGCATATGCACAGCATACGTAATTTGCTTTATTCTCCATGAATAAAAATATTTTTTCCTGGTTGATGAGATAGCTTATGGCTTATACTCAGGTAATTTAACAATTAATGTTCCCATATTAATACAGTTAGATATTGGTGTCTCTGGAAAAATATGAAGACAGTGAGGGTATTTCATTCTATGTGTGACATCTTTCTTTGTCTTCTTTGTTTATTCTTGTTGTTCAGAATCTAGGTCAGTCTAGAGTAGATACTCTGCATTCAGTAAGCACTTGTTGATTGTATTAAGTCAAATTTAGATCTGCACAACTTCAAAACT